>JASANG010002181.1:0-144212 GCA_030248215.1 Enoplolaimus lenunculus
GACCTCTTTCCCCGAAGAACTGCGAATATAATTGGTTTTGCTCTTAATTTCTCCGAAAGATATGGCCACACCGGGAATCGAATCTCGGACCTCTCGATCGCGAGTCAAGCGCGTTACCCATTACACCACGCGGCCGAGATCACATTTTTCACTGGTGCTATATGTGCACGAGTATGTATGTGTCTTAACATTACACACTGCACATACACAAGCTGCACCGCGTATACCAACAGTGCCAAACGCCTAGATATGATAGGTTCATAGTTGTAATTTTCGGTCACGTATGACCAGGGTGCAACCGGAATTCCGGTTCCGGCATTTTTTCACCTTCCGGTTCCGGTAAATTTTTACCGGATTTAAAAATTCCGGTATTATAATTTGGCCGTTTTTTAACTTTGCTAATTTTTAAGAATCTCTTTTGAAAGCCACTTGTACTCCGAATATAAGCCATTGATGGTGGATTTCACTTCAGTCGATGATAAAAATCTAAAATACAACAAATAAAATAAATACCTATGTTCGACTAAGGTTATTTCACAAATAATAGAGCAAAAAATAAGATTAAAATGAAATTTTTGGTGAAATGCATTTTTCGCTTTCCGGTTCCGGTAAAATTTTCAAATTTCGGGTACGGTTCCGGTAAATTGTAATTCCGGTTGCACCCTGCGTATGACCCATAATAATTTAATTCCTTATGAAAATTTTGGAAACCAGGCTGGTAGCACTTTATTTCAGTTTTTCTGCGTAAAATGAAAACACATTGCTTGGAACGAATATAGTTTAATTATATGTTTTTGGAATCCCCAGGTCGAAATGATTACGGATATTTCACTACGATCATGGTCACTGATTCTTCTCCCATAAACCAAAGGACGGCCAAACAACTGTTACTACGTTCGTTAGTGTTATATACGTAGTAAAATCCAAAATAGGTAATAGTACGTTAACCAATGTTTCACCAATTGCAGATTCAAAGATCCTGATAAAGATAATGTTCAAACATACGTTGTACAAGCAGAAGAACTTGTCAACCTGGAACGAAACATGCTGTCGGTTAATTTTAGACATGTTGAATTGTTTGAATGCAAACTGGCTGATGCTATTCTGGAACATTATTATCGGTAAATATACTGCATGTGGAATACGTATATGTATAGATATATTTAGTTTTTCTAAAACCTTGAACATTTCTTTTAGTTAGCGGATTGTTAAATTTATATTATTGTATTTCTTCAAAGTTGTGCCGGTCATACTTATAGTTGTACTCGTGCTTCTAAATCTCTACAGTACCAACTTCGCTATTCATTACGAACGTATTTTGCTTGAATGTTATTTCCAGTTTTAGGCTCTATCCATACCTTTGTCAAGCGTTAAAAAATTTTGCGTGCGATCGCTACAAGATACCGCGAAAGAAAGATTTGTTTGTTAGTTTTACAGATGTTGCCAATCGAATCAAGTGAGTAATTTTGTGTCTGTAATGTGTACTGTCGCAGGATGCCATCGAATATTAATTTACCGGAGTCGGATACTGAATTATTCACCGGAACCTGAAGTTAACAGAATATAGCATCGAAATTTATGTATTTGAGTCGCGCAAAGGTATGTGGTTGCTAAATTAACATTAGTTGTTTAGCTTGGATTTCTCATTTTTACTTCATGTACGAAACATGAGCATCTTGGCATTACCGGAAATACAATTGCAGCAAGATGCTAAACATGTCCACTTGCAAGACCTGTTCTGTGATATTCCAAACGACGACCGTATGTATTCGGTAGAATTATATATACGGGATACTAGGGTGCAAGTGTAATTCCGGTCCCGGGATTTTTTAACCTTCCGAAAATTCCGGTATATACCAATATATAAACCTTGACAATCATCAAAAATAAACGATCGAAGGCAGATTTCGCTTCCGTGGTTCAACTAAGGTTATTTCACTAATAATATAGCAAAAAATGAAAATTAAAATGAAATTTTCCGTGGCATGCATTTTTAACTTTCCGGTTGCACCCTTCCAACAGTATCAGAATGGTGGATTTACGATTTCTTCTGAGTTTAATTCGCACGGCGGTACAGGGGCTGGCATAGATATTCCAGGTTCTGCGGATATTCATATTATTCTACTGGGATCGTGTTTGATTTTATAGACAGAGGTTCTCGCCATTGAGAAATGTTTCTTACTTGTTGGGTGGGGGTGTTAAAGTGTATTAGACTTTTTAGCGAAAGTTAAGCTGCAATTAAAGCGCTCGACAACTGTCTTATCAATGGTAAGGTAGCATTGGAATGCAGACAGCAACTTTGTAAACTTTCTGTTTATAACCGCGTTAAGTTAGATTGCGGATAGGCTAGCTTGTTTGGCATCGACGAAGCTATTACATGGTCACGAACCGTGTTTTAATGTAGTATATACTATCGACAGTAATTAGCGCGATTGAAAAGCAAACATTAGAGAAAGCTACTTTAGGATCTTCTTGTTTTGGGTGTAACAAAAAATGCACTTCCTATATGTGGAAGGTAAATAAACATCGTATGAGTTTATGTGTCAGAGTGTTGCATGGTTTGTATACTGAACTTCCGTGTGTATAATCGAAACTTAGCAGTAACAAATGAATGTTCCTTTTATCTTAATGAAGCAGATACATGGACTGATTTTTTACGATGTGAGAAAAGGGTTCTTCAACAAAATAGTGCTTCACAGTTAGATATTACGAAAATCATTCGGGTTTTAGTAGAATCTCAGCAAGTACTTTAGATCGAACTAGTGGTGGCAATGTAATAGGGTTTTCAAAGTCTCCGCACTCGATATTCCATTTTCTCTGTCTATCTATACTGGCTTCGAAATTTTCATTTCCCCCCGGCGAAAATTTTGTCGCCCCCAGGAAAGGCCCCCCGGCGAATTTTCGGCCGCCCCCCAGCAAATTTTTTTGCTGGGGGCCCCCAGGACTTTTCTAAGCCAAAAATTTTCAATGTTAAAACATAAAGACCTGGACATTTTTTGAGGCGGACATTCGGCAAAATGTGATTTTATATTACGCTGAGTACTCATAATTTTTTAATAGCGTTACAAATACCGGTAGTAACTAGTACAATTCAATAATGAACTGAAAAAAGCACAATTATATAAAGACCGTTTCAGGGCATACAGCATTCGAAAGTACCTTGCAGCAACAAGTTCAACCCGCCTGAGCCTTATGATAAACTGAAGCTGTGACTAATATATAAAATATATGTTAATCACAGTTTCAATTATAGATTATCTATATTTTATATAATTGTGCTTCTTTCAACTTCTGGTAAAGTTGTCAGTAATATTAGTTAAAATTATTGTTATTAGCGTTTGCGGGGAATTTTTGTCATGTGGAGCGATGAGTAATCTTCAGTGAGTTGGAAATACGATCTAGAATAAAAACTGGTCCAAAAAGTCGGCTTGCAAAATTTTGAGCCTGCCCCCCAGGACCCCCCCCCAGATCATCTGGGGGCCCCCAGGAAAACTGTCCCCCAGCAAAATTAGCTGCCCCCAGGAAACTTCTGGGGACCGCTCCAGGAAACGCCCCCCCCCGGCGGAAATTTTCAAGCTGTGGAGAAGCCAGCTATATATCTAAAACGTGGTGCAACCGGATACCGAAAACTGACGGAGCCGGATAATCTAGTATACGGCCGGAGTCAGATAATGAATTCAAATTAAATACTAAATTGCATTAAGATATCAGAACGTAGCTTACAAATTTTCCTTCTGTGGCTTAAGGTACCCAAAGTGTTTACGTGACAAAGTTTAACATTTCACACCGATGCATTTTTAACACTTTAACAACGACCCTATTAACAAAGATCACGGATGGGAATCAGGGTCTCAGTCTCAGCAAGTCTCGGATTCTCGAGTGTCGGTGGTTTGGAACCGACTCTAGAAATAATTTTTGAAAATTTTATGTTTTTCGGTGATGACCAAAAGTTGATCGAGACCGAGACTTCTTTTCCGGTCTCCGCCCATCTCTGGCTAGCAAACAAGCTATTATTTTTGCTTACTTATTTACGTATAGACCCATTTTTACGCTGAATTTAAGCCTAGCCTTAGGAATACATTGAAAAATCTACATTACTTGTGTGACAGGAAAAATATTTAAAAGTAAGTATTTTTGAAATTTTTTAAAAATAATATCAGGCAAGTTAAAATACCGGAACCGGATGTCGCTTTCGCCGCAGCCGGATATCTGGCTGCACCCTGCTAAGAAATGCCAAACCCATTAGAAAGTGTTTTCACGATTTTGGTGTCTAAATTTTATTATGTACAGGGTTCGCCAACTGACATCTGATCGTATTGGTCGTTTGGTTCGAATCTCTGGTCAAGTTGTACGTACACATCCAGTACATCCAGAACTCGTGCATGGCTCGTTTATTTGCAACGATTGTAATTCTGTGATTCATGGCGTCGAACAGCAGTTCAAATATACTCAGGTACGTATATACTGTGGATGGCCGTTTAGTGTTCCGTGCGTATTCTCAAAATTTTCGAAAATTTTTTCCAGTTTTTAATCGCTTAAGTTTTTACAAATCATTTGTATTTTGTTACGTTTTCGGTTTGCAGCCGACCAAATGCAGCAACGCTCTGTGCATGAACCGGACGCGATTTTCTCTCGATGTTCACAAATCTGTCTTTATCGATTTCCAAAAGGTTCGGATTCAAGAAATACAGGCCGAGTTACCTAGAGGCAATATTCCAAGAAGGTGAGGCGCATAATATCAGTGGCACTAGGATGGTTGAAAAGTTTCACGGTTATACAATTTATGGGATTTTTGCTGTGCCTAAATGTTAAAGTAACTATTTGTTAGTAGTTGCAAAATGTAGTTCTTGGGATGATCATTATTTTGCTTTTGTTTAAGATTTAACAACCAACTGAAACCCCACTAATCAAATCAGCACTAATTAAACTGTTAACTAAGGATCGACCAGAAATCCGGGTCCGGTTTAATATCCGGCAAAAATCGACATCCGTATTCGGTTCCGGTATCCGGTATAAACCTAACGGATACCGGATATTTGCGGTTGTGGTTTCAAATATCATAAAACTGCTTTTTATATGTCGAAATACTAGATACGTACTTCGCAGTGATTGCGATTGCGGGCAAGACTGGCATGGAATGAAAAATCCAAGTCAAAAATTAATCTTAAATCCATAAATACATATTTTTGCACAACTCGAATACTTCCAGAAGTGCACAAAGTTTTATCCTTCATCCGGTTAGCATCCAGCTCCGGTTCCGGTACAAAATTTACTATCCTGTTCCGGTATCCAGTAAAATTAATATCTTGTCGATCCCTGCTGTTAACTGCTAGCAATCTTACGAAGGATCCTTACGTTACGTATGTGTTATATATTTTGCTTTACAGTGTTGAAGTTATATTACGTGCAGAATGCGTCGAACAGGCTCAACCTGGTGACCGGTGTGACTTCATTGGGACGTTAATTGTTGTACCAGATGTAACGCAGTTAGCAACTCCAGGTAGGTTGAGTGCTTTGCTAGTATAGCCTGAACTTACATTTGAAAAATTTTCCATATATTTTTTTCAGAAACCATCGCAATGCTAAAACTTAATAAAATTAGAGTATTTTTCAACCTGCAAAACTAATAATGTTTGTTATTACAACAAATCTACACTTTTCGCAAACGCAATCAATTTGTGTCCGACCTTAGTTCGAGATTTATCTGAAACAAAAATACTGATTTATATAACAGATTATTTAAAATTGTCTTCTTGAAAAATGAAAAACATATACTGCCGCTACTGAACGTTGTTGGATTCGATTTTTTCAAACGAATCAGAATCGGAATGGAACCGCACAGTTTTGCCGAATCCGAAACTGAACTTTTGTTGCCTCCCTGATATAGTTAAGTTTTCGAAACATTCAAAGCAATGGACCGCGAACTTTAGCACATTTTTACATTTAATTTACTCATCATACATGCAGATTCTGGGTTAACCTGTTGGCAGCATAAATTGCAATAACACCTCGAACCATTTGAAAATTCTTCCACGCCTAAGTTTTTAATAGTTACTTTTCTTTACAGAATACAGATGTATATATTGATACGAAGTTGGTGACAGAATTTTTTTAAATAGTGGGAAAGGTGTCGTACGTAATGGGGCGGAATAGAAATTTTCGTTCCTGTTGTTAAATCTGGTATTTTTCACTCTACGATTCTGGTAGAAAACAAGTGTTTTTACCAACGTATATAGTTTATATACGTAGTCTTTGTCTGTTAGTTACGTCTGTTATCCTTAGGTACTCGTGGCGCGAAGCAAATTGAAACTGGCGCTAGACATAAAGGCAACGCTGGCTACGAAACTGAGGGGCTGCGGGGATTGAAAGCGCTCGGAGTGCGTGATCTTACGTATCGAACTTCCTTTCTCGCGTGTACTGTGTTTCCCACTCATCCAAAGGTGATTTGGTTTGTAGATAAGAAATTGACCTGAGGTCATAAAGTTATTCAAAATGACTTTGCCTTGATTGCAAGGCGTAATAATCGGAATTGTAAACTGTGAAAACCAGACACTAAGGAGACATCTGACCAATTCTTAGTACCTACGAGAGCCATGTCCAGCTATGTACATGTTGAAAAGTTTGCTAAGGCAATGTTTCTTATTGT
Organism: Enoplolaimus lenunculus; assembly: GCA_030248215.1. NCBI lineage: Eukaryota > Metazoa > Nematoda > Enoplea > Enoplida > Thoracostomopsidae > Enoplolaimus > Enoplolaimus lenunculus. The sequence continues at coordinate 6,647 of JASANG010002181.1, forward strand.
TGTCAACTTGTTTTCAGGGTGCAAAGCGGAACAGGATTATAGTGACTATGCGGATAATTTGTATTAACAAGTATAATATTGATTTAGAGTGTCTGTTGGTTGGCAAAAATTCTCATAAACGTCGCATGAACAAATTGGCAATCTTTTTTGGCTCTGTAAAGCTAAACTACAATCAATTATTGATAAGTTAACTTATCGAAAGCAATTTAATAGATGATTGATGCAGAAGTTTTGTACAACATATCACAACAAGTAGGCCTAAAGCTAAAATGTGAAAATTCCGATTCTGATTGATTGTGCAATCGGAATCGGAATTCCGTTTGCACCCTGCTTGTTTTGTTCATTTAACGTTTTAGCTTGGCGGCAAAGGTTATTCGTTTGAAAATCCGACGATCGAAAAAGTCAAAAACGCGATGGGCGACGATGAATTGCGAAAAATTTATTTGATGTCCCGTGATGCAAATTTGCGCCAAAATTTGACCGAAAGCTTGTTTCCCTCGATTTACGGTTAGTTTAAAGCAAAAGTTGCTCCAAAATAATTGTACGTACTTTATGTTTACACGTTTGACAGTGTGATACTACGTATGTAACCAGAATTAGATTTCACATCAAATGCTGAGCGCTAGACCGAGACGCTGAAGATAATTGGAGATCACCTCAAAATTTTCATAGAACGTAGTTTTTTACAAACTGAGGCATACTATGTACGGACGTGTTAGTAAGGATGGCAGTCTCAATTAAAAACCGAGACAGAGAAGTGACTACCTACACCGGCCATGAAAAGTCGGTCTCGGTCAATATTTGGTCATTACCGAAAAAATTGAAATTTTCAAAATTGTTTCTAGTGGGTTTGCAGTTTTTTTGTTTTTCATAGTTTTTTTATGTTTTTCACAATATCTGCTCATAATTATTCCGTAACTATGAAAACACATAGGTTCAAAGCGAAATTTTATTCAACAGGCATCAGTTACTTCAACAGTACAACGATTCATTTGCTGAATTCTCGACTTCTGGTCACGGTTCCAAACCACGGAAACTCAAAAAACCGAGACTGAAACCGAAGCCTGCCAAATACCGCGACTTACCGAGACTGACACTCCCATTCCTGTGTATCAGAGTTTCACGTGAATTCCTGTTCCTGCAATTCCTGCAAAAAAGCGATTCCTATGCTTTTCTCGGTGTCGCATAAAAAATGACCTCCCCAAAAATGACTCTCGGGCATATTTTCACGGGGAACGATTTTCACACTACTGTCGTGTGAAAAAATGACCACCTTCAAAAGAGACCCCGGTTAGTTCTGCACAAAACTGTACTAAAATTTTCCTTTGTGAAAATAAATTTCTACCCGCTGGCGATTATTCGTAAAAAATTAGTTTAGATAACAAAACTAAGTAAACAACTCTTACCGGTCATAATTTGAGGAACAGACCAATATAAGTTTAAGATAATTTTTTCTTGAGAATTCAACACCAACACTGCGAAAACATGACCCCCATTAAAAACATACCCCCGGTCATTTTTACACACCGTCGGTTGAAAAAATGACCCGTTAAAAAGAGATTCCGGTTAGTTTTACACAAAACTTGTACTAAAGTTATCCTCTGTGAAAATAAATTACTACCCGCTGGCCAATATTCTATAACACAGTGAAATTTTAATTTAGATAACAAAACTAAGCAAACCACTCTTGCCGCTCACAGTTTGAGGAACAGACTAATTTAATTTCAAGAAAAAATGCTTGAAAATTAAAAAACACACTGGCGTAGCCAGGATTCTGGTTTGGGGTTCATATCGCTGATCTGTTAAGGGTGGCGCTTTACTTGTGCATTTTATGTGTGATGTGTATGATTACAAATGAGGAATGGTTGCCAAAACCAATTCCGCATCAAGTATTTAATGTTCGCGACTGAAACTATTACATGTTTCAATATCATCTTACGGCAAAACAGGAGCGTGTCTAGGGTTGCCCGCCCCCTCAAATAAAACTCCAGGCCCTTCTGCAATGGAACATCAGCAATTTTTTGGGGGCATCAGGGATTGGCGGTCTCGGGATTTGGCTGGTCTCGGTCTGGCTTTTTTTCATCTCGGTGGTTTGCAAACCGAGACATCACAAAAATTTTCTTCAGATCGCAGTGTTGTCCCGAAAGCACTTGCGCATTTCGCCTACCAACACAGACAGCGAAAGGTTGTGGAGCACCGCTACCTGGTTATATATACAGCTACTCGAGAAACACAATGACCCTTCTGGTTACCCAAAATTCTACTTTTTGAAAGGAAACATAAGACACCTTGGTTTGACTGTAACAAAGCAGAAATATATATAGTGGAGTTACCAAAAAATAAAAAGAGAATTGAACTTTTCTAGTTTATATTCAAAACAAGAGTGCAAGACAACGGTTTAGGCTACCAGTACGTAAAAATTAGTATTATATTCGTTATTACTAATGCTGCTTCGCCCTAAAATTAGTAATTAATAAACAAATTCGACAAAATGTTGTTCCGCTTTTAGGAAACTTTTTTCGAAAAACTAAACACAATTACCGAAAAAACAAACAGGAGCAAACAAATCGATTTATGCTAATTTTTAGCGCTAGCAGCAAAAATATTACTTTAATCGATATTTAGATACCCTTTTACTCACTAATCAAGCGTCCAAGTCCTTTATTTTTGCACCATCTGGTTCCCACGAGTCATCGCTTTCGAGCTGCGCAAATAAGCGCTTATAATTATTCCACACAAGCTGAATTTCATCCAATGCCGGGAATGTATAACGTTCTTCTTCTGGTTTGCATGACCAAGCAAAAACCTTCTTTCCTCCAACGGACTGGAAACGTAGAGGACCGCCGTATACCTGGCGAATCGGTACGCGATCGACGTCTTTCTGCTTCGGCCATGTGAACACACGGGACAACGGAACTTGGCGCAAAAATTTTAGTTCGACAGAATTGTTAGGTGTGTCCGAGTCTTTAGAAAAAACATGTTTAAACTGACCAATGTACACTTTTTCATCAAAGTATACAGCGTAAAATTGGTTGTTGGCGTCTTTCAGTTCTACCAATTTTGCGTGTGTCTCGGCTAGATGGCTAGTCAATGATTTGTATGACATTGTGACTCTAGCATAGCCTGCGTTGCAGCCTGAGTCATCGCTTTCATGACCGTTTGAGGCGCTGCTGGAACTCACTGAGTGTTGATCGTCAGGCTTCCATGATGTACTTGGTTTTGGTGAGCTAATCACTGGCGTTGCCGACTTTCTTGCAAACGATTGCTGCGAAGAAGCAACTTTTCGCTGGTCACGACGCTGTTCTCGTACCTGTGCCTTCTCCAAGGATGAACTTGATGTCAATCGCTCACTTGATACAGGCTTTTTTCGTTTCTTCCTTGCGGGATCTGACAATCTTTCTAACCATTCATCCTCTTTTTGCTGCTGTTCTTCTGGCGATAGCGGCAGTCGTCGTCTAGCGCCCGATGACGCCGGAGTCGCAGTTGGGGTATCAGCTTTGCCCCAAACAGCAACCCACTGAAGACTCCATACCGGCATGAGTCCTGGTGCCGGTTGCGGGTACGAAGGAACTGGAGTTTCCGTCGGTTTAGGCGGAATATATTCAGGCAAACTTTGACGGCCCGCAACTGGTACTGGAGATCGCGAAGCTGCGCGTGTCACTTGTGAAGTTTTGCGTGGACTTGGCAGTGAAGTCAGTGCTTCATATAATGCGTCCGTTAGCAACGGTTTGTTTCGCTTGACATACTCATCCCACCCTCGTTTCAATTCTGGTTTAAAGCGAGACCAATCGTATTTTGTTGCGTCGCACGGGTACACACCACACGACTTGAAGGAGTTAGGTATATGATGTGGATGGATATCTTTAAACACTTTGTCAATGAATGTGCACAATTCACGGCGATTAATAGGGGTAGAGCGGTTCGTAGCTGCTAAATCATCTTTAAGGTATTTTGACCATTGTTTTTTCATCCAGTTAAACGGACCACAATCGAGTGGTTGCAGGATATCTGTTGTATGCGGCGGCAGTTTAAGCAACGTAATATTTTGCGCTTTCGCGTGAACAATTACTTGTAGAGATGCATGTGAGGTATGGCCATCCAGTAGTAACAGGAGCGGTCGCTTCGTTACTCGGGCACAGAAAGCCACAAACCAGTCATAGAAGATATCAGCTGTCATCCATCCGTGTTCAAACCCTCTGCGCAGCCATCATTTAGTATAAAAACGTATTACTAAAGTCTGGGTTATTTTCTTTAAATTTCATAACTGTTTTGTTTTTCGGTAATAGGGCAACTAAAATTACTAGAAATCGTTACCGAAAAAAGAAACAGGTTATATCAAAATAATTTAATAAGTAAGCGTGGAAAAAGCTATTTCACTGCAAAACTTAAACAAATTCGAGCGTTTATAGCAAATTTTACTATTCTAAACGATAGGCACGTTGTACACCAATTTGTCAAAAATCTTAATGTCAACTCAAATTTCAGCGGAAAAAAGTGAAGTTTTTGGCTGCACAAGTTTCTTGTGCCGAAGGCATAATTACTGCAAAAATGGCACTAGCCTGTACTTCAATCGTCCGAATTTTCAATATGTCTGTATAATAAGGCCACAGAAACAATAAAATGATTAATTTCGTGCTGTTCACTTTTTCGGTAAATTTTGTCTGTTCTTTTTTTCGGTAACTCCACTATAGTTGAATTTTCTCGTTTAAGACATTTAAGGCATCGTGTAAAAATTATGGATCATCCGCATTTATAACGTCTACGCTATGTTAAAAAATTTCCAGTCTATTCGGTTTGCACGGGATCAGAAACAACGCTAAAGCTTTCTTTGAATTAGGGTTGTACCCAGAGTGTTTCGAGACAGTGTGATTTGTCTCTAGCCTGTTCGAAGGGTATGGCGACATTATCCTGTTGAAAAATAACGTAAAAAATATATTTTAGTTGCGATTTTTTAGTTTAATTGATGAAACGTCAATTCCTAGCAGATAAAAATATTTAAAACTTTTGTTTAAAAAATCTTATGACCGAGACCAAATGTCTCGGTAGGTTGGGTCTCGGTCTCGCTTAGCCAAAAATTAATCTTACATCCATAAATACTTTTTTCACGACTCAAATATTTCCAACAGTGCACAAATTTATATCCTATATTAAATATACATCTGGCTCCGGTTCTGGTATCCGACAAAATTATGATCTGGTCGATGCCTGATATGTAAATGTCATGCGCCAAATCCTATCTGTTTTAGCGTGCTTGTTATTCATGGTTCTACGATAATTTCCACCATGCCTATATTTAGTTTTTTAGGCAATGACGAAATTAAACACGGTGCGTTGTTATTGTTGTTTGGTGGTGTGCCTAAAACAACTGGCGACGGTACAACACTACGAGGCGATATTAACGTGTGCATTGTGGGAGATCCAAGCACTGCGAAGAGTCAATTACTCAAGTAAATAGCGCTTGATTTACTGTTGAAACTTAGTGAACCTGTTGCAGGGACCGTGCGAACCGAAATGATGTCCAGCATGGCTAAGGCAAGAAGCTTGAGTGGCAGCATTTGAATTATGAAACTTGACTTAGCAGAATGCGTGTAATTGTTTTAGAAAATGGCACGACACATACAACTGTAAATTAAATCTACTCAATGGAATATGTTGTTGTTGTTGTTGTTGTTGTTAATTTTTAGACAAGTTGAAGAATTCTCACCTCGAGCAGTGTACACAAGCGGCAAAGGCAGCACTGCAGCAGGTTTGACAGCAGCAGTGACGAAAGACGAAGAATCAGCTGAGTTCGTAATTGAAGCCGGCGCTTTGATGCTTGCTGATAATGTTAGTCAAATACCGTAACACCAGGGTGCAACTGGAATTCCGATTCCTATTAGAATTCCCATTCAAAACGAGTTCCGATTGCGATCGCACAATCAATCGAAATCGGAATTTAGAAATTTCAATTTTAATCTTACTTTTTGTGATATGTTGCATAAAAATTATGTATTATCTATCCTGTTAGATTGCTTTTGATGAGTTAACTTATCAATAATTGATTGTAGATTAGCTTGTACAAAACCAATAATCATCGCCTTGTTTATGCAACCCTTTTGGAAATTGTTGCCAGTCAACAGACACCCTAAATCAACATGATATTTGTCAATACAAATTAACCATACAGTCGCCAAATTTCTAGTTCTGATTCCGATTACAATTCCGGTATAAATTTATTGTTCCGATTTTGGTATAATTCAGTTCGGATCCGGATTCCGGTATAATTCAGTTCGGATTCCAATTCTGGACCCACTTTGCACCCTTCTGGACCCACTTTGCACCCTGCGTGACACATTTGTGTTACAGCCTGGGTGCGATCGTAATTTCGGTTCCGGTAGGTAAATCAATTATTTTGCACTCTCCGGTTGCTGTAGAAAAATCCGGCATTTTTACTGTCCAGTAGGTAGTTTCCCTGGTCACACACGCTGATTTACATCAAGAAGGGAAATTGATAACATTCTAACTGACTGTTATGTGCAAAAAAGATCGGGAAAGAATCGGCAATTTATGCTGTTTAATCGGAACCATGGATCGGACTCTCAATGAAGAAGTTGAGACTGAGACAGTCTCAAATTCTTTGACCCGAGACTTGAGACTTTTTTGAGAATCAGAAATTTATTGCACAATACCGAAATTTAAAAAAAACTAAATCACAAATGTTGAAGGTGCCATTCCGCACAACAATCCTTCACCAGTCGTAGTGAGACTACACTGTATTGAGCGAAGCTCGAACATACTTAAGCAAATTAAGCTAATACCCAAATTAGTTATTAGCTAACTATTCATTTATTGGTTTTGGAGGTTTGTAAACAATTTATTCAGATTCCTTGCACTCAAAAACCCATTATTGCTGAAATTCGATTGCTTGTAATCCTAATAATTAGTGAAATATTGCAAAAACGCCTAATTTAGGCATATCAATTATGCTTATATTCAAATTATCTATTAGCTAACTACTCAATTATCGGTTGTAGACGTTTGTAAACAATTTATTCAGATTCCTCGCATCCAAAAACCTTCAGTAAACCCTAATAATTATTGAAATAATTTATAAAGTCCTAACTATCCAATTATCAGTTTTGCAGATTTGTCAACAATTTATTCAGACTCCTCGCACCCAAAAACCCATTATTACTAAAATCATATTGCTTGTAACCCTAATAATTAGTGGAATATTGCAAAAAGTCCGAATTTAGGCGTATAAACTATGCTAATATGCAAATCTATTAGCTAACTATTCAATTATGGGTTTTGTAGGTTTTTAAACAGACTACGCAGGTTTCTTGCGCCCCAAAACCCTTTATCATGAAATTAGATTGCTTGTAACTGTGATAATTAATGAAAACAAAGTCCTAATTTAGGCTTAATTAATTATGCAAATTAACCTGTAGCGAATAAACGGCTTAAAATTTTAAAACCCCAATGCGAGGTTAACACCCCAGGATAATTGGCTTTCAAACAAAAACGTTTAACAAAATCAGTTCAGTTGTTCCTGAGATTCTTTTCGGATGGACAGACAGACGGACGGACATCCACCATTCGACCCCAGAGTACAAAACATAAAATCTGTTGCATTTTGCATGCTCAGAATTTCCCTACTTCCTTGAACGGACTTAGGTTTTACACTTTTATGTGACATTGCGGTACTAATCCTCAACCACTTATTGATAACTTAAGATATGGCATGCTCTAAAAATACGTATCGATTAAATTTACTTCGGTCAAACACACATGACAATGTTATAAAATAGCATAAAATTTTCTTATAACAGTAATAAATATTAATAAAACAATTTGCCGCAACTGGCACTCCTGAATGACATCAATACCGACGTCTCAGTTTCTAAACCGGAGGCTTTTTAAAAGCTGAGACTGACACTACGCGAGTCACAAAAATTTTCGAGACTTGAGACTCAGACTCCCATCCCTGATCGGCACATTCCTAATTTGGGCACTCTGGCATTTTGCCGTCTTCCAATGCTTCCACGAACTGCATTGAAGTGTTTTCAAAACCCATCAACGTTCTGCATCTTTCCATTTGCTTATGCGTCTTCGACAAGATTATTCATTTGACTTGTTTGTTTAGGGAGTGTGTTGCATTGACGAATTTGACAAGATGGACCCGAAAGATCAAGTATCCATTCACGAAGCAATGGAACAACAGACGATCTCTATTACAAAAGCAGGGATTAAGGTATGGGGTTAAAACTTGTACTATGAATTTTCTGAAAATGTTCGTGGCGGAGGTACGGAATCTGGACCCCTTACGATTTTTATAATAAGTGGTTCATCCTGTGTTATATAGTAAAAAGTTGAAATTTAAAAGGGCTAACTGTTGAAATGGGGCCCTGTAGTTCTAAAAATGGTACCGCTGAACTGCGCGTCGAAACCTATAAAATGAACTATTTTATATTAAATTTCTAGGGGTCCACGTCCACATTCCGTACCTCAGACAAGTTCGTTTCCTGTTTGCAGTGTTATAGATTGTTTATTAAATCTCAGTTATAGTGCTTGAATGAATTTTTATTGAAGGCAACTCAGATTGTTTCTAAAATGTTGCTTATATACCTAGTCAAGAGTGAAGCCGGCATGAGTAGAAATCATTCCGTTTTTGGCAGTTTTATCCAGGTGTTTCAGGAACTTTCAGTTAACACAAAAAGCACGAAACCCGTAATGGGAAATTTTTATGCACCACAACCCATCCTTTTCAAAATCCTGGCTATGTTCCTGTTATAGTTAAAGTCTTGTTTCAGGCAACCCTAAACGCACGGACATCAATATTAGCAGCAGCAAATCCAATTGGAGGCCGTTATGATCGAGGCAAATCGTTACGTCAAAATATCAATTTGTCTGCGCCAATTTTATCACGCTTCGATCTATTTTTCATTCTTGTTGATGAATGTAATGAGGTAATAAATACGTTTATCCATTCCGTAAAAACAAGGGCGTAGACAGGGGTTTTATTTGTCAAACCAACATTTTGTGATCGGTACGCAGGGGTTTTGACACGGTTTCAGTTTACAAGAGAAGGAATTATCGCCCTTCGAAATTTTTATGGAGCTTAACATTGTTCCAATAGGAACAACATTTTGCGGTAAGTAGAAACAGGAACAGGAATTCATTTTATCAACGAAACAGAAGCCGGAACAGGAATTGCAAATATATAGCAGCACCCAATTACAACAAATGGACTTAAAATCAAACAGAAGTATGTTTGTCGGCTTTTTCGCTTTCTTTAGCAAGCTTTCCAAATTCTACAAAATCATGCGCCGAATACTTTAAAATAAATGAGTGATGTGCAGGCGAAACTTAAGTTGTCTAAAGGAGTTGAGTTTCAGTCAAATTTTTCAACGCAAAAAAACAATAAAAACTCCTGATCCCGCATGTTTCAATGCCGGAACATAGATAGGAATTGAATTTTTGCAGGTATTCTAGTCGTAATAGGAATTTACGTGGAACCCTGGAGCGTAACGCCCTCCCTATCGAAAATTCTAGATGGTCTCAAAACACTTTGATGTTATTGTGGCAGTACAAATAGTTGCATTTTCGCGTTTAAAATATTTAAGGCATCGTGTAAAAATTATGGTTCATCCGCATTTATAACGTCTACGCTATGTTAAAAAATTCTGAAAAACAACGTAAAAAATATATTTTGGCGTCAGTTTATTTGTTTAATTGTATGAAGCGCAATTCAAAGCAGATAAAAATATTCAAAAGTTTTGCTGAAAAAGTCTTATTTGTACTTTCGGTAACGGTTAAAGATTCACTGAGACAGAGGCCAAAAGTCTCGGTGTTGATAGGTTGGGTCTCGTTGCCGGTCTCGCTTTTTTGACCGAGCCCGCCCATCCCTGTTGGGGCATAAAATCCACAGGAATTCCGGCGTCTATCAAAAAAACTTTTTAGTGCTTTCAAATGCATAAACTATCTGATTTTGGCTTAATTCTGATGCAACTCGAGAATTTTCGAACCCTATTGCAACAAGGGTGGCGGCTGGATTTATTTGTTCGGGGGGTGGTGGATAAGTGTACCCAAGGGTGATGTTTTTCTTACTCTCGCTTTTGCAGCATTTGACCTCAGTTCCTTACCGAGTAAGCCTGGACTTACAACCAGACTGGCACCGAAATCACGATTTGACGGAATCCGAATCCATTGCTGTTCTGAATACCAACGCAATGCCTGCCGCATGACTTTTAAACGTTGATATGTTTTATGCCCGTTCGCAGTTCTAATGTTTATTGATTTATATAAGTAGTTATTTAAAATTTCTGTGTTTAAAAATGTAAGAATGAATATATTGCCGAACATAGTTGGATTCGGCTTTTGCACAACCGAATCCGAATCTCAAATTTTTGTTGAGTCTGAACTTTTGTTGCCACCCTGGTTACAACCCCCTTTACACCTACCATGCTTGCCCTATAGCACTGCTGTTTAGTTCACTAGCGGTTGTTTATGCTTACTGTTTCAGATTACAGATTATGCAATCGCTAGACGTATTGTTGATTTGCATCGTTCTGCAGAAGAAACAATACATCGAGTATATTCAGTTCAAGACATTCAAACGTACATTATGTTTGCACGACTTTTTAAACCTCAGGTAAGTGAACCACGATTTATAATTTTGATGCCCCCACATTTTGGAAAAGAGGGAGGGGAAGACTAAAGGTTTGGAACCCCTCTCAACAAACTACCTCTTCGCCATGGAGAACTCTGATATTGGTATATTGGTCTTGCGGCTGTGCGGTACCGAACGGCTGGGGACCTTGCATTTGTTAGGGAAACCCTATGCAGTATTTATGTCTGTTGTGTTGTTATTGTGTAGTCAATATAACCGTTTTTGTTCGCGATCAAGACATGCGCTGCGGAATAGATAGTATGGAACACTGTTGAGAAGGGAATACGTATCATATCAGATAGTCAGGCAGCATTAAAAGTTCTACGTAGTGTTAAAATAACTCGAAAACTGTAAATGACTGTCGATTAGCAATTATAGGACTTTCAGAATTCAATGATGTTTTATTAGTGTAGGTACAGGGTCATTCTAATATAACCGCTAGCATTTCGGATGATTAGCTAGTTGTGAATCATGTAGAAGGAGATTTATATGACCAGAACCTGCACTGTCAAAGTGTAAGCGTAAGGTTCGGTCAAGAAACACATCATGGATGCAACGAAAATGGAAGCATGCTATGGACAAAAAGGCCTGAAGTGTGGAGTTTACGGGTTTGAGAATTGATTGCTGTGTGGTGAAACGCCAACCTCCGACATCGGGGAAAAAGGCGTCTATCGCGTCCCGCGACATTTTATTGATACACCAATGTTGCGAAAATGTCAGTGCATTTGTTATTTGCCATATCGCGTCACGGACATTTTGCCTATGGTAATGCAATAAAATTGCTGTGCTGCGTTCGGATTCTGGCTAAATTGTACCACGGGACATTGTTTTTCTGGTACAGTCCGTGGTACCGTATCGCCCCGGCACCTTCTCGCTCGGGGCCGTGTCTCGGCCCCAGGACATTTCTACGCTCAAGATTGGGAAAAGAAACGTGAACAATTTCTTGGTAGCAAAATATTAGTTGTCAGAGACATTAGATTCCTTGACATAAAGAATGTTTCTTTATAAGTTTATTATTAACATAAAAGGATAAAGTTAAATGTACACTGATGCACCGAGCTGGCTTCTCCACAGCGGGGGGCGGGGGGCCCCTTAGCACTTTTCGAAATTTTCGGCCGCCTCCCAGCTAAATGCCCCAGCAAATTTTTTTGCTGGGCCCCCCCAGGACTTTTCTAGGTCAAAAATTTTCAATGTTAAAACGTAAAGACCTGGACTTCTTTTGAGGCGGCGAAAGTACCTTGCAGCAGCAAGTTCAACCCGCCTGAGCCTTATGATAAATTGAAGCTGTGACTGATATACAATATATATATTAATCACAGTTTCAATTATAGATTATCTATATTTTATATAATTGTGCTTCTTTCAACTTCTGGTCAAGTTGTCAGTATATACGTAATATTAGTTAAAATTATTGTTATTAGCGTTTGCGAGAAATTTTTGTCATGTTAAGCGATGAGTGACCTTACGTTGAGTTGGAAACACGGTCTAGAATGAAAAAATGGTCCAAAAAGTCGGTTTGCAAAATGTTAAGCCTGCCCCTTAGGACCCCCCCGATCATCTGGGGGGCCCCAGGAAAACTGACCCCCAGCAAAATCAGCTGCCCCCCAGGAAACTCCTGGGGGGCTTCCCAGGAAACGCCCCCCGGCGGAAATTTTCAAGCTGTGGAGAAGCCAGCCGAGTATACATGGTCACAGGATGTCGCCATGGGCTGTTTTTAATTTGTCTTTGCGAACGCGTATCTTGGTGTTATATCATATAACCAATTATCTATCTAACTAACTAACTGTTTTTGACTCCAAAAGCGAATCTGGGGTTACCATTTCGTTACTAGAACTCAAACAATTTCATAGACGTTTAGGAAGGCTGGAAAATATGTTAAAACTAATATAATTTCGTAGCCGGTTTATAAAGGATGAAACACATGTTTTGTCAAATTCTTCAATAAATAGAGCTGGGTAGCGCTTAAGTATGGCGCCACCCTTATGTGTGGAATCAGAAGCCTACGAGCGTATGCAAAAATTTCCTGATGTGCATGCTGGATTTGAACTTCCTTTGGAAAAACCTTTATCAATGCTGTTTTGAGGACTGTTTTCTCTTCAGATCAGCCAGCGCGCTGCGGATAAACTTGTTGAAATGTATAAGCGCTTGCGGCTTCGTGATAGCAGTGGCGCCGCGTGGTCGTCATGGCGAATCACCGTGCGACAGCTGGAGTCACTTGTGCGATTATCAGAATCAACAGCTCGGATGTATTGTTCTGAACAGGTGATGTTGGAACCGGAAAACACGAAATATTTTAGCAGGCTTTTTTGAATCACTTTGGTTTTTACATCAACTGCTTTGAAAGTGAGTTAGTTTTATTGTAGATGTCTAAGGATAATTGATTATAGTCTTCCTTTATAGAACAAAAAATCATCGCCAATTTGTTCATTCGACCTTTTTGAAAATTGTTGCCAGCCAACAAACACCCAAAATCAACATTATGTTTGTGAATTAATACAAATTATCCGTACAGCCACAAAATTTCTAGTTCCGATTCCAATTACAATTTCGGTATGAATTTGCTGTCTTGCTTTAATCCAGCTCCGCATTGCATCCTGTATTGTTGCTTATTTTTTCTCTGAACATATTTCAGCTTGTTGCTTGACATTTGAAATTTTTATAGGTCACGGTAAGACATGTCGAAGCTGCGTTTAATTTGTTGAATAAATCAATAATTCGTGTCGAACAGCCGGATATTCAATTGGATGACGAGACTGTAGAAGAAATGCCGTCGGCGGACGCTACACAAACGAACACTGGTCAGAACACTGAACATGATGGTATGGACCATGATGGTGCCGATAAAGGTGTGTGAATTAATTGGGCGGCTGTAGCTAGGGTGCAAAAAAATTAATTATACCAAAAGCGAAATGGGGAATTATATCGGAACTGGAATTACGAATTTCGGGAGACCATGCTGCGTTATATAGCTAGTCGTGATATTTTATTTGTATGCGCAAGATATGTTATTCAGAATATTATTATGCTGTTTAAGTTCGGACGTAATAGTACTGCAGACAATTTTGTGCATAATTAAAGTGGTAGAGATAGGGATGTGTCGATACCAAAATTTTTGCCAATACCGATCCCGATTCTTTTTAAATTTTGCAGATGCCGATTCAAAATTTAGTACGCCATGCTTAATAAACAGATAAAATACTACATTACATCATTATATGAAGACTTAAACCCTAACCATCATGAAGAATTATAATTTTATAAGAATGGTTCATCTCAATTTTTTCAAATACAAACGCAAGAGAGAACAGTTTTCCTGACCAGATACACTGATATGCGTATATGCGCCCAGAAATGAAATAAATTAATATATAGCATTCCAACGGACTGTTATGTGCAAAAAGTATTGGAAAAGAATTGGCATTTTTGCAGCGCCGATTCCGATACTCACGAAAAGTGCCGATTGTTACCGATGCCGATGTCGATTAATCGGCACATCCCTATAAATTATTGCAAGTAATACAAGTTTGTGATATAGATTATACCTGCAATCGGGCCGGGACTGAATTTTAATCAGAAGTGGAACTCGATTTTGAGTCGGAATTCCGGTTGCGTCCTAGCTGTAGGTCTAAGATGTGGAGTCAAATTTCGTTAAATGATTGATGGACTTTGCTGCACAATTTTTATGTAAACATTCAAAAAACCAGTGTTGTAAGTAGTGGTTGGCATCGGATAAAGTAAATTATTCGGATACCCGGCACATTTTGCGTATAATGAATTTATACCGATAATTTGGGATAATTTTTTATCCACATAATTATTATCATTTTGAAAATTTTGACAATGCACAGTGTTAAAAACAACCACATATTCGTCATCACTTAATGTGTTATGTCTCATCTTTTGATTTTGTTTTTTCAAATTTTGACTAAGTTCGAAACTTACTATATATGTACTGAAAAGTGGTGCATGTGTAGTACACCGACCTCATACTTGGTTTTGGCGTTTGATATTGCTGAGCCTGTGTTCTGCATTTCCTAGCCAGTACTTACCACAGTCGGCACCATTACTTATTACAGCAGTTTATGTTGCGCAAATAATACTCCCGTTTAGACAGCTAAGATTTGCGCAGTATAACCTACATAAAGTTTATATGCCTGCATAGCAAAAGGGGCCGGTGTAGCGTACCTACACCAAAATAGCTTTATACCAGTTGCAGCAGGGTACATTCCAAATTCTGATTCAGAACGAGTTCCGATTCCGATTGCACAATTAATCGGCATCGGAATTTTTACGTTTTAATTTTAGGCCTACTTGTGATATGTTGCATAAGACCTGTGTATCATTTGTCTATTAAACTGTTTTCGATGAGTTAACTTATCGATGTATAATTGATGTAGTTTAACTTTACAAAACCAAAAATGATTGAAAATTATTTTTAATGCGACGTTTTCGGGAATTGTTGCCAGCTAACAACAGACACCTTAAATCATTGTTATACTATCTGGTTAATACAAATTTTCCGCATAGTCACAAAATTTGTAATTCCGATTCCAGTATAAATTTGCTGTTCTGATTCTGATTCAGGTATAATTCAGTTTCGCTTTGGTTGCAGTAAAACTACATTTTCTTGATCGGAGCTCGAACTGATTGCGTTGATATTTTGAAACAAATTTTCACCGATCAGAATTTAATACCGTAATTTTTAATTCGGGTAAAAATTTACTGGAGCCGGAATTCCGGTTGCTCCCTGGCAGTGAGACTACATGACTACACGTGTTGAGCGAAACTCGGACTCTACACACAATAAATGCAGTAGTTAAAA
Organism: Enoplolaimus lenunculus; assembly: GCA_030248215.1. Classification (NCBI taxonomy): domain Eukaryota; kingdom Metazoa; phylum Nematoda; class Enoplea; order Enoplida; family Thoracostomopsidae; genus Enoplolaimus; species Enoplolaimus lenunculus. The sequence continues at coordinate 22,120 of JASANG010002181.1, forward strand.
TTCTAATTAGCAAGTATCCTACCTAATTTGTAAGCTTAGAAAGTTTTGAGCAACACTAATTCAACATATTTTTGCTACGTATTTAATTTTATGTTATCGGCTCCGGTCGCACCCTATGGCAAGTCGAGAATTATTAAGGCAGCTGTAAATTGTGAACTTGAACTCTGACAATAATATCAAAATCCTAATTCATTGAAATAACAAGTCCAGCTCCGGCAAAGTCCAAAACGTTTCCACATATTGTTTAGTCCTTTTAACTCAATTTTAAAACACCAACGAGTGTTGCCGAACGTTGGTTGGACCTGGTTTTTCAAAACCGGTTGCGAAAATTCAGGATAAATAATTATCCGAACATCCGGCTATAATTTGCCCATCACTAATTTTGAACCACACAGTTTGATGGACCCTAGCAAGTTTATGCATCGTTTTTAGAAACTGACAAACCCACTGAATCTACTCAGCAAACAGCGGCAGCATCTACCAGACTCAGGCTGTCATTCGAAGAGTACAAACGCATGGCGAACATGCTAGTACTTCATATGCGGCTTGAAGAAGAACGAGCAGAAGGTGAGCTGCAGATGATGTTTAACCAACATATCGGAACTTTGGAGTTTCGCTAATATGTTATATTCCTTGACGCTTTTGTAGGTCGCACCCACCGTGAAATAGTTTTGTCTACGCTTAGGCATGAGTCTTATTATATTCAAACACAACCCCCACCCACCACCAAACCCCCAAAGCTTTGTTTTTGCAATGGCTTAAATCTCTGAAACAAAATATATTGCTACAAGGAAGTAGTGTGAAGTCTTAAAATTTTACTTCCGATTTATTCCGATTCCGGTATCACCCTGGGTTGCGTTCAGCCCAAAATCAGCAGTTCATGTTATAATTTTAAGTAGAAACGAACAACTAACCCAAAATTTTACGTTACCGCTTATTCAGTTTAACAGAAGCGTACCTAGTATTTTTAGTTGACTTAGTGAGTCTTAAAAGTCTAGTAAGAACTAACAATCTTTCACTGGTTATGTCACAGTGCGCAGCGTTCTGGCGGATATTCGGAATCTGGACCATTTTGGATTTCAATAAAAAGTGGTTCATCCTATAGATCTCGGCGAGCTGAATTGAACGGTACCATTTTTATGGCTGCATTATCAACCGTTTAAAAGTTATTGCCCTGGAAATCATATGCAAACACGTGCAGAATAGAACAGGAAGTATTTATCAGTCACATGTTCGTAAAATATAATCTTTACCAGGTGTATTGTTTACACAAATTTCATTAGGGTTTGTACATGTTTTATATAGTAAAAAGTTGAGGCGAAAGTACGGAATATCGACCCCCCTAGGATTTCTTTAAAAACTACCCTATCCGACGTAGTTTTATCCGCTGAGTTGAAAAATGTCATCCGAATCTGCACGACGTCCGGATCTTTATGTATGGCAGACACACGTGCGTAATTTTGTGTGTTTCCAAGACACATGCTGTAAAAAGAAATTATGTTTGCGCAACGGTCTTTGTACATATGCCAAAGTTGCTTTACAATACTGAGCGTATATGTTTTTGTTGCTTCCCGGATAGTATAGAGGTTAGTATCCCCGCCTGTCACGCGGGAGACCGGGGTTCGATTCCCCGTCCGGGAGTTAGGTTTTTTGTTTTGTTCAGCTAATGCTTTGCGTTTCTTTCAATGCCGCATGACATAGCATAACAATTCATAAACCAAAAATCTTTTAACTGGCTCTGATATCCACTTTCTGTGTGAAATCCTGTTTTCGGTTGTGATTTTCAAGGCACTGGAATAAAGTATCGTACATGAACAAGTATTTTCACAGCGAAACACGTGGCAGAAGGTCCGAATGTGGACCCTCTAGATGTTTACTAAAAAGTAGCGTGTTTTATAGATCTAACACGTTGAGTTCAGCAATACCGCTTTTAGGGCGTCGCAATACCGCTTTTAGGGCGTCAGGGCCCTTATACAACCGTTCACAAAATTTGTTCGATGAGTAAAAAAGGTAAAGCTTATCGTCGAAGTCTATAAAATAGGCCACTTATCATAGAATCCCTAGGGGGCAGATTCCATACCTTCTCCGATCATGCCTTCAGTTTCAAACTTTTTAAACTAAAATTGTGCGTAAAATTTCACAAAACAATGGTTTATGGGAATGTCGTATAAAATTTTTGGCGGTCGGCGGAGGCGCCGTAATTTTAAGTAGTGAGCTTTTCGTATTTTTGTACTGTTCCGTGAAGTGTGAGTATATATGTAGCTTAGGGGTCGGTTTGTAAGCTTTGACTGCGAAAAAGCCAACATCACATAACCGCTTATTAATGTGACAATTCCCCACTTAACTGCCATAGTTTAAGTGGTTTCTGAGATTCAAGTCGGGCGCACAGACATCCATCATTCGACCCCCGAAGACATAAAACGCTTCGCGACACTCTGAGCTTCGTGCAATTAGAGCTATCCCGGGCCATGGTTTTTACCGGGATAGCAGCCGGAGTCAGGGTTGTTTCACAAGTTTGATTTATATAAAACAGTTCCACTTGCTTAGCCTGAATTTGGGGTCTAGTCTATGTACAGGTTTAGTTTCGAAAGATTCTTTTAAAATTGCTGTGTTCCAATGAAAAAATTGAGTTATGTGTTGTTGTGAAAGGGTGATTCGGTCGCGTGAACAGCTGTTTTGACCTTACTTTGTGTAAAATTGCAAAATCCCGCTCCGGCTGAAGGTATTCGGCCAAGGAACACTTATAATATGTATTAGAGATGCCCCGGTGCCGGTACCAACCGGCGCCAAGTTAGCTCACGTAAAGATAACCACTATCGACTTGACATACAATATACGTAATACGTACATGGTGTCTAAGAGTGGAAAAATGAATCTTTTAAGAAAGTGATGAAATTTGGTGTGTCTTGTGATGTTTATATTTTTCAAAAGAGAACCGAGCATGATAGGATTCTTTTTCATGCGGTTTAATTTAGGATTGTGTATAAAAAATGTGATCCCGATTTGGCCCCGGCTAATATATGTAGGCCTTAAAACGTAAATAGAAAGTTTTGCAACAGTGCTGTGTAAATTATTAAATTCAGTTCCCGTTGATGGAAAGTCTGCATGTCTACGTGGCGAATATATAAACAAAATGTTGACCTGTCTTTTAGCTGATGCAACCGGAACGACTACAGCTGATAGTGGTTTGAAACAATCACAACTGATCGATTGGTACTTAAACGAAATCAGTGACGATATTGCAACCGAAGAAGAACTTTTAAAACAATCGATGCTGTGCGAACGCGTTATTCACCGATTGATCCATGTCGTAAGTTTATTTACCTTCGAGCGAAATATGCTATGAGGGTCTCAGGATCTGGTTTTATATCAGGCCGAAATCGGTGCTGGTCCTGGTTTTGCAATTCGGTATAACACGGGTTTACTGAGTATGAACAATAAACCAAATATTTGCGTTTAGTAATTTGTCTTTTTGAAGTTTTCCCTTAGCAATTCAACGTTCTGACCCCGAGGTCTGAAGCATTAATGTTTGTATTATTTGTACTGTCAGGATGGCGTGTTGCTTAGATTGGACTCCGTTGTGTCTGAATTGCCGAAAAGCGGTGACCTAAAACCGGACGGCACAAGCGACGATCCGTATTTAATCGTACATCCAAATTATGTGATGGAAGATGAATGAAATTTGTTTTTATTGAATGAACTGGTGCTGTAAAGGGGGGCGGAAAATATTTTCAAGCTCGCTGCATTGAAAATACGTTTTTGCTACCTTTTCTGTTTATTTTATTTTGTTTTACGAGCTATTCGAGAAACCATTAATTGAGAATAACAGCAATGGAGGCACATCAAGTACACGACTGGAGGCTTTGGTCTGAACATCTAAGGTTAAGACCATGACTAATCGAATGCCTGCCAATGAGTTTGTTCGTTAGCTATTGTACACACATGCAATAAAATGAAGACGAATGCGATGTATAATGCGTACAAGAAACGGTGTTTCTTCATATCTTGGAAGCTCCATTAAGTTCAACAATGGGTCAGAGGTTTTTAAACCAATACACAGGGATCTTAAGCAGGGTGCAACCGGAATTTCGGTTCCGGTAGAGAAATCCGGTATTTTTCACTATCCGGTTCCGGTAAAATTCCGGTATTTTTTCGCCGGAACTTTAATTTTTTTCCCATTCCAAAATTTAAGAAAAATTGACATATTATTGTAATTTATTCTTCTAAAATTGTCTAAATTCTAAATCTGCATTGCCAAAATTTTCAATTTGTGTTCTTTTATAATTGATCATAAGTTTTCAACTACTGCATTTGTTTCAAGATTTAGGTATTCTAAATGGTGTGTTTACACCGTTAAAAGCGACAAAATAGCGTTAAAAATTACTTTTTCGGTAACAAGAATTGTTTGTTTTCCTGTTCCGGTATTTTTTTACCTTTCCGTTTCCGGTATTTTATAATTCCGGTTGCACCCTGATCGTAAGTTTTTGCTTGTACTCTCGTTATATGAGTGTAAATACTTCAGATGAGAATCGAAGCTTATTATTAATTTAATAACAGGGTTTCAACAGAGAATATATACTTCCTGTGACAAGGTTTTTGTGCTCATGCGCTTGGGCACATGTAAAGATCATTGGCGGAACGTTTTTCCATGGGACTAGACTAGAATAAACTTTAGACTATTTTTTGCTTGGCTTAAACTTACGAATAAACTCATTCTTACGCTTAAGGCTTAAGAATAAGCTTGTAATTCTGTTTTGCCCGTGTTCCATACATTGGCCTGTGTTTGTAAAATCTTAATAAACAGTAAATTGCAAAGTGTTCATTTTTGTGCAGCAAATATGTCTGAATGGAGTGTTGGCCTGGTACTGCAAAATATCGATACTTTGCATGTACGCCATACTTTACCTGAAAACATGGAAATAAGAAAATAAACTTGTCCTTGACGGGTACATTACCTGATTTGGAATCTGGTGGTAATGTAACTGGCTTGCATTCTATCGTTAATTTTGTTTTTCAAGTTTAATGTTGGTTGACAAGATGCGGGTGAACCGGTGTTATTGGGGTTTTGCCCTGAAAGATTATTTTCGCCCCAGAAGGACTACTCATAATTATAGAACCGGGGACCGTGAAGCGCTAAATATGGCACCGTTGAACTCGGCGCGTCGAAATCTGGAAACTGAACTATTTTTTACTAAATTCCTAAGTGGGTCTATATTCCGTACCGCCGGCGATAATCCGTTACTCTACACAACAAAAGGCAAGGTTCGCGAGTTAGTTGTTCACCACCTCCGGTTGCATCCCAATTACTATGTACTTTTGTGGCTGACCTTCAATTACCCTCTGCTATATACATCGGATGCTTCCCCTATTACTCACTACTATATACATCGGCTTACAGCACGTGCGCTTTCGAGTATGGTGCTCATTGTCAGGTTTGCACCTGCTGCTATTCGCTTGTACATCAGGGGCGTAGCCACGGCGGCAATGGGGCATGCCCCCAATGAAAAAATTGAAACTATGATACTCATGTGCATTTAATGCCCACCCACACGTTGGTGGTCCTTTTCTGTTTTGAACCGGCATTGCTTTTGTGGTAAATTCCAAATTTTATGTTCTCACGCGGTGTTGTACGTGTATAGCAGGGTGCAACCGGAGGTGAAAAATATCAGAGCCGGAGTTCAGCGAAACTTGCCGGAGCCGAAGGTGAGGCGAAATTAAGTAGTAAAAATGATGGTTAATTAGTTAATTTTAGACAATATCTGCAAAATATTGTTAAGTTGTTTGGTTTCACACTAATTTTCTGCCAAATTTCGGCAATTCTTTCATGAAAATTATGACAAAAGTAAATCGAAAGGCGCTAAACAGATAAATTTAGGAAAATTATGCAAAATTTTACAACCGAAATTGCCGAAACCGCTGGCAAAAATTCTACCGGAACCGGAGGCCGATTTTCTGCCGGAGCCGGAGGCAGACGTCCGGTTTTGCCCTGGTGTGTAGTGACCGTTTTTGGACGATTAACACCTTGCGCTATACATGCACGGACTGTTTGACGAGCGGCCTAACATCGATTTGCTGTAGAATATCGAAACATTGTACGTGACCTTTTGATTTTCTTCTAGAATATCGAAACATTGTACATATATATAGAAATATTAGCGGTTGAGTTTTGAAATCTGTAAGTTTGATAAACGCAAACCAGAACATGCTAAGGTCCCACCGAGACTTGAACTCGGATCGCAGGATTCAAAGTCCTGAGTGCTATGAGTTTTACAATCTGTAAATTTGATAAACGCAGACTAGAAAATGCTTAGGTCCCACCGAGACTTGAACTCGGATCGCAGATTCAGAGTCCTGAGTGCTATGAGTTTTACAATCTGTAAATTTGATAAACGCAGGCTAGAAAATATTTTAGGTCCCACCGAGACATAAACTCGGATCGAGTAAATAGAAATATTGTCGGTTTAGTTGCAATCTGTTGATAAATGCAGACTAGAAAATGATTAGGTCCCACCGAGACTTGAACTCGGATCGCAGGATTCAGAGTCCTGAGTGCTAACCATTACACCATGGGACCACTGACAGTAGGAATAATTTTACTGTATACGAAATATACTGGAGTTATTTGTCACTGGGTTTAATTTCTCGTGTTTTTTGGTAATTTTACTTTCTAACAATTAATAACAAAGAAAATAAATTATACCCTGGAGCTTTAAAGTGTTGAAAATAAACGCACACTTATCAATTTATATCTCTGTTCTATTATACAGAAATTAATTCTTCTGCGACTGTGTATGTTATGTTGTGTTTATTTTTGTATCTTGTATACATATATGTGTTAAAGCGAGCTTTGTTTGTGCACTGATGGCCGAGTGGTTAAGGCGACTGACTAGAAATCAGTTGGGGTTTCCCCGCGTAGGTTCGAATCCTACTCAGTGCGACAGCTTTTATACACAAACTTAACAAATTAATTAATTGTGTGTGGCCGGTGTACCGGATACAAAAAAACCGGAATCGGGCAGTAAAATAAGCGGCCGGGGCCCAAAGCCAGCTGTTTAGGGCAGAGGTACCAAGCAATGAACAATATAATAGACAAACGTGCTAGATCTGGGCTCTCTCTGTAGGAATTGGACAACCCAACATGATCTCAACGAACTTTTTTGGGGAATCAGGTCAACAGATGCACACGCAGACAAATTGTGAGAGGCTCAATGTTAACCGCAAACCTGACATATCGGTTGAAACAAAAACTGCCGAAGTTTGTAAATGTGCCTGGCTCCTTGTTGCTTCGCTCGCAAGTTTTTGAGACTTCTACCTTCCCGTGATTCTTTTAATGGCATCACACAGTGCACAGACCTTAACACAACCATCAGGTTGCTAAATGCTAACAAGTTTTCTTGCTTACTACCCTCCGAGACCTATAATTATCTATTAAATTGCTTTCGATGAGTTAACTTGTTAATAATTGATTGTTGTTTAGCTTTACAGAACCAGAAATTATCGCCAATTTCTTCAAGAGACGTTTTTGAAAATTGTTGCCAGCCAACAGACAGATTAAATCAATATTATATTTGTCGATACAAATTATCCGTACAGTCACAAATTTTCTAGTTCCGATTCCGATTGGTTACATTTTGCCCCCATTCTAAGATCCTGGATCTGCCACTGCAGGGAAGTGCGCTCTCGGTCTCGGCAAGTCTCGGGACTTGGGTGGTCTCAGTCTCGGTCTCGTTTTTGTTCAGTCTCGGTGGTTTGCAAACCGAGGCCAAAGAGGTGACAAAGCGATAAGCAATCACAAAAATTTTCCTTGGATCGCAGCTTTAGCCCGAAAGTACTTGCGCATTTCGCCGGCCAACACAGACAGCGAACAATTGTAGAGCACCGCTACCTAGTTATACAGCGATTTCAGAAACAGAATAACCGTTCTGGTTGCCCAAAATTCTATTTTTGAAAGGAAACCCAAAACACTTTGATTTTATTGTGACAAAGCACAAATAGTTGCATTTTCGCGTTTAAAACATTTAAGGCATTGTTTAAAAAATTATGGGTCATCCGCATTTATAACGTCACGCTATTTAAAAAATTTTCCAGTCTATTCGGTTTGCCCAGAAGCAAAAACAACACGATATCTCTAAATTAGGGATTGTATCGAGGCTGTTTTAAGGCAGTATGATTTGTCCCGAGCCTGTTCAAACGGTATGGCGACAGTTGCCAAGTGAAAAATAAAGTAAAAAAATAAATTTTGGCGGTGATTTACTAGTTTAATTGTATGAAACGGCACTTCAGAGCAGACGAAAATATTCAAAACTTTTGATAAAAAATCTTATTTTGATTTTCGATACGTAACGGTTAAAAATTGACCGAGACCGAGACCAAAAGTTTCGATCTCGATTGGTTGGATCTCGGTCTCGGTCTCGGTCTCGCTTTTTTGACCGAGACCACCCATCCCTGCTGGCGACAAGTGGACTTAAATGATACCTGTGAGGACATTTGGAGAGCGGTTTATGTTTGTTGAATGCAGCAAAACTTAAGGGCTAGAAATTTTAAACCAGCAGCCTTGTAATTCTGCAAATGGTAATGCGCTCTGAATTTTTCTATAAAATTGTTAGGATAATCCATATTCCGTACCCCTGCCACAATATCTGTCTTTATCGGTTTTCCTAAAATTTGTCTTTCACACATCACTTATTGTCTACGCAAGAACCTTAGTAGTTGTTTACGGCGAAGGTATGGAATCTAGAGCCCCTTACTTTCTTCCCACACAAAAAGGTTTCCCCTGCATGTATAGAGCAGTGTGGATGGGCACATTTTACTTTCCAATCGAAGTGCTGCCGCCCTCTTGAACCCCCTATAATTTTGAGAGACCCAAAAAATGGGAAGTTGCGGGACCAAACTTCACACTAAGCAGCTCAGTATTAGAATGGCTAAAATTTGAAATTAAGTACATTCCATAGTTTTTGGGCACTCTAGTATGAAAACAGTTTAGTGTGGGGCTTGGTGGCGGCATCGCCCATCATCTTGCTTAGAGTCTTCTGAAATTGCGGCGGTTTAGTGGCCAGGGGGCGGGAGCCCTCATCTTGTTTAGCGTCTCTTGAAATCGCGGGAGTTCACAGGGCTGAAGCCATCCATATTAGATAGTAAAAGTATCCATACCGCATTATTCTATAAATGTTGCGAAATTTTTCTCCATTCATCAAATTATCACTAGTGGGGGGTAATAAACAAGTGTTCGCACTTGGACAATACGAAAAATTTCCAGGCAAAGGTTTGAAATATTGACCCTAAAGTAGTTGAATGAACAATTTATACTCGTTTCTGTTTCAAATGAGATTATGACGGCATTAAAACATTGTACCGGTGATGTGGTTATATCTGGTAACATTGAGCATTCGTCGGAACCGAACATTTCGCAAGTATGTGTCCAGTGCGTCAAGTGCGACAAATGGCGATTGCTGCCCGGATCTTGTGATTCGTCGGCTATTCCCGAAGAATGGAGCTGCGATATGAATCCAGGTATTCAAAGCAGTAGCTGAAGGGCTTATAAGCGTATAGGCGGTTGTAGTTTGGTATCGTATTTCAAAATACTTTTTTCTTTTCTTAGTTTAAATGTCTTAGTTGTCAAACGAAATTCGTTAGGTTCAACTTCCTAAAGAGAAATAATAAGATTGGCCCCCTCTGGTAACTAGTGTCTGTGCGTAGCTGCTGTCCGCAAGTCATTTTTCTTTCGACCAATTCTGTGCAAGTTTTGTTTTCAATTATACCGAATGACGATTGAATCCTATTTCATTTTTAGACCTTAAATATAACTCTTGTGAAGTTATCGAACAACAAAATTTGGACGATTTTGACGGTCAATATGTTAATTTCGTACAAGGACCGTACGCGCCTGGTAGCCTTGTTCTCGCAAAGCTCAATCGAAATCGGTCGTTGTAAGTTTATCTTGGAATTAAATGTTAATCCAATGTTTAATTTAGCCAAAAAATTCGTACCGCTACAAATAGGACGCGTTTAGTTCTTAAGATCTGGAAGATTTTTCACTTTTCGTTTAACTTGTAGGCGACCCATATTCCGTCGTACCTTTGCTAATATTTTGGCATTTTTTTACTTTCCCCACACTACTGAAATGGGGGGCGAGACAAGTAACAGTTTTAACAATGAAACCAAAGCAACTTCGGGTTCCAAATGTTCTACGCTAGAACGGGTTTAATTCTACAGTGAAGTAGTCGAGGAGCTTTTTGGTCTTTCCATTCCGGGGACAACCGCCCCCTCAATTCAAGCAATTTGAAATGTAAATCCTTCAGTTGAGTGCCAAAACGCAATCTAAAATTACATCATTATAGTACGCCATCCTGCTTAAACTCCTATGAAATTGAACCGCGTTTAGTGGGATGGCAACCTTTCCCGGAGGACCAAATGAAAAAATTTTTGTATGGGGGAACGGGAAAGTTATTCATTGTGGGACAAGTAAACTATAAGTGAAGTCTTTCTATCCAATTGTTTCACGGAATGGCTCGAGTGTCATTTTTGAGGCATTCCCATTTAACAGTACAGGCATGTATTCTGGGTTATCAATTGCTGGTAAGTATTTTGACTAAAAGTACTGGTTTGAATGATTTTGCTTGAATCACACAAACACAAAATTTGACAGGCAAGCAAAACTTGCACACTTGTCGAAAGGAATTTTAAAGCAGTTGGGGTGGGAAAAATATCGCAATTACAACGCCGAAGGCAAAAAATCCACACACCCACCGCAGGAATTTAATAAAAAGTGGCGTCTATGTTGTAGAACATGACGTGCTGAGTTGAACCTTGCCCAGTAAGTTGTAAGTTAGTAATTCTATTATTCACAAAATCTTATTCTCTATGTTTTCACTATATGCAAAATATTCTGACCTCAAAGGGCGAAGGGCCGCCCCCGCTTGCTGCGCCACTGTACACTTTGAGCTTCGGTAGTTGCACCCTGAACCTAAATGTATTTTATTGATTTAGATGGCCTGCTATTGTTACCTTTGACAACGAATCGAAACTTTTCTTTTGTTTGAAAGATGCCAGGGATTTAGTTCCAGTAGGTTGTTTTAGTTTTCATAATTGTCTAAGTTCTGTGGCGTACCGAGAAAGTTTGATTGGGAGCGCAATCTTTCAGGCCCGTGCCTTTGGATTGTAGAGTTCTCTTTTATGTCCTTAAAATTGGGCGTTTGCATATCTGGACCAGGTCGGATTGTTTGCCACGTCAGGGCGACTGGGAAGAAATATCGCGAGCGAATCGAGCGAAAATCTAGACACCATTATCTTTTACTCTGAACTTCAGTTATGTCTGTAGTGGAATTTTTGTATAATATGAAATATTTCTAGGCACTAAGAGTAGAAAGAGAGTGAGCGAAGGCTCGAAGCGAAAGTTTAGACCGAGCTTTGAAGAATTAGCGAGCAAAGCGAGCGAGAAGCTATACATTGTTTTCTTTAGTTTTGAGCTGGTCAGGTTGGGGAATTTTACTTTGATGTCTACCTTTGAACAGCGCCGCAGGCAAATTTTTTCGAAAATTGATCAGTGGAAAACATCGCGAGCGAAGCGCGCGAGAAACGATACGTAATTTTTGGTATCTCATGTAAATTTTGACGCAAGTATATACGGATTCCGATTGGGGAGGTCGCCACTTTTCCCGCCTCTCGGTACGCTCCTGCCTAAGTTACATTCAGAAAAAATTGACGATTGTGAAATTTTAGAAGAAAACACGCAAAATATTTCTGATATTTAAGAAAAAATTTCTTGCGTTTAAGAAATATGGTTAGCAAGGTGCACTTGAAAAGTATTTCTGTTATGAATGAAAAATTTTCGGAAAGAATTTAAAATAGTCTGAAAATCATAGCTGAAATAAAACTTTTCTTGTTATTTAAAAAAATTGTGTTAAATTGCAGAAAAAGTTCACATTTGTATCTAGAAATACTTTTTTGTGTATACGTGGCTGGAATGCCAGGGATTTAGTTCCAGTAGGTTGTTTTCGTTTCCATAAATTGGTAGTTGTGCTCGGGAAAATCGAAAATTTTGAGAAAGGCTGGAATGCCAGGGATTTAGTTCCAGTAGGTTGTTTTCGTTTCCATAAATTGGTAGTTGTGCTCGGGAAAATCGAAAATTATGAGAAAAGTACACTGATCGTGGCTGGGCTCGAACCAGCGACCTTCTGCGTGTTAGGCAGACGTGATAACCACTACACCACACGACCTGTTTATACGTTTAATTTGTGCACTTATTCAAACATTATAAACTCACCCCCCTGGAATTTAATAAAAATAGTTCTTTTCATGGATTTCGACGCGCTGAGTTCAACGGTGTAATTTTTAGTGTTGCAGGGTCCCCGCCTTTAAATTTTAACTTTCGCCATATAAAACATGTACAATCAACAATCAAATTTGTGGAAAAAAATAAACCGGGTATAGCTTGTGTTTTTCGAATATGTGGATGATAGATCAAGTACGCACATTAGCCGCCAAATCCCGCTAATCACCGCGGACAGAGCCAGCGGCCTAACGGGCCCGCCGAATCTCGCCAATCGCCGCGAAATCCCGCAGCGCGAGCGGCCCAGCGGGTTTGCGAATTGACACATTAGCGCGGGACAGGCCGCTTTGTCCGTTTTGTCAAACCCAGTGCAACATTTGGACTGGCAGCTCACTCAATTCGTTCGGTCGCAAATTCTTTTGACCAGACTACGCAGAACAAGTGTCTTCCAGCTGAGAAACGTTTGGCGGTTAGTAGCCACATAATAAATGCCTCAAGAACAAGTGCGACGTTCAGAGTAAACTGTGGTTTGCGAATTAACATATTAGCGCGGGACAGGCCGCTTTGTCCGTTTTGTCAAACCCAATGCAACATTTGGACTGGCAGCTCACTCAATTCGTTCGGTCGCAAATTCTTTTGACCAGACTACGCCGAACAAGTGACTTCCAGCTGACAAACGTTTGGTGGTTAGTAGCCACATAATAAATGCCTGAAGAACAAGTGCGACGTTCAGAGTAAACTGTGTGTGAAATTTTAGTTTAAAACTATTGAATTGAAAGATTGTTGTGCTATGTTTTCTGGTCATCCGCCAACGTTTTCGACTCGAGTAACTATGCTTTTTGGTGCGCCCTATACAAAAAAGTCGGAGGTTGAGGTACTTAATATGGACCCCCAAAGCAATTTAATGAAAAACATTTTATTTTATAGATTTCTGCGAGCTAAGTTGAGCGGTAGCATTTTTATGGCTACAGGGTCCCGGTTCAAAAGTTATGACCCTTTAAACTTCAAATTACTTCAAATTGTCACTATATCAAACATGTACAGACGCCAAAAACTTATCATTCACGAACATGTGCATAATAGATACTTTCTCTTACTATAATTTCGATGGACACAACTTTTGAACCGTTGGTCATACAGCCATAAATGTGGTACCGTTGAACGCAGCTCGTCAAGATCTATAGGATAGGTTACCTCTTGTTAAATTCCTAGAGGGGTCAAACGGTTGCGCCTGAGGTCAGATTACTGATCCAATGATCAAGAGACATGCAAACGTACATATGTACTACTGCTAATCCCAGACTTTTATTCTGATTTTTTTCATAAAATTAAAATTATTTTGAGCAAATTTTCATAAAGCTAAAATTATTTTGAGCAATTTTCATAAAGTTAAAATTATTTTGAGCAATTTTCATAAAGTTAAAATTATTTTGAGCAAATTTTCATAAAGTTAAAATTATTTTGAGCAAATTTTCATAAAGTTAAAATTATTTTGAGCAAATTTTCATAAAATTAAAATTATTTTGAGCAAATTTTCATAAAGTTAAAATTATTTTGAGCAAATTTTCATAAAGTTAAAATTATTTTGAGCAAATTTTCATAAAGTTAAAATTATTTTGAGCAAATTTTCATAAAGTTAAAATTATTTTGAGCAAATTTTCATAAAGTTAAAATTATTTTGAGCAAATTTTCATAAAGTTAAAATTATTTTGAGCAAATTTTCATAAAGTTAAAATTATTTTGAGCAAATTTTCATAAAGTTAAAATTATTTTGAGCAAATTTTCATAAAGTTAAAATTATTTTGAGCAAATTTTCATAAAGTTAAAATTATTTTGAGCAAATTTTCATAAAGTTAAAATTATTTTGAGCAAATTTTCATAAATCTCCACGGTAGTTGGCATTAATACAAATTTTGAAGTTTAAATCCGGCAAGTTAAAACACCGGAGTCGGATGTCGATTTTATGCCGGAGCCGGATATCCGATCGCACCCTGGTATTTACGTATTTTATATAGTTAAATGTTAAAATTTAAGAAATTATTTACTTTTGACGCAGGAGCCCTGTGGCCTTAAAAATGACACCGCTGAACCGAGCGCGTCGAGATTTATAATTAAGCTACTTTTCATTAAATTCCTACCGGGTCCGTATTCGGCGTGTTCGCCCCGTATCCATTTATACCCAAAAAATCCAGATCTGTATCATTCTGAATCATCTGTGGAATTGCTTAAATTTTAAAAGCTTGAGAAAATTTTGCGCCAACCGGGAGTCGAACCCGGGTCGCAAGAATGGGAATCTTGCATGATACCGCTACACCATTGGCGCGCATGACACGCTGTTTCCTTTCTTGTTTTGTGCACAACGCATATATTAATGTGTTTTATCAATGTACCCTAACTATATAGGCTGCACAGTTGTGTTATGTATGTGTACGCAGCGAACATAGTGGCTTTAAAATAAGTGGCGGCTGTGGGGATGTAGCTCAGTGGTAGAGCGCCCGCTTAGCATGCGGGAGGTCCTGGGATCGATGCCCAGCTTCTCCAGCTTTTGGCTTTCTTACCCCAAATATTATTTTGTGAGGATTTTTCAAAGGTTTACAAAATTTACCCCTAAAGGGCCCCCACCTTAATCGGTTGAAACAAAAACTGGCGAAGTTATAAAACGCATCTGGCTTCTCGCTTGCGGCGGAGCCGCAGTGATACTGCTAGGGGCTAAAGAATTTTCAGGAGGGCATACAAGGGTTTTGGGTAACTTACAAGCAAGCAGGGTGCAAGTTTGGCTTTCTTACCCCAAATATTATTTTGTGAGGATTTTTCAAAGGTTTACAAAATTTACCCCTAAAGGGCCCCCACCTTAATCGGTTGAAACAAAAACTGGCGAAGTTATAAAACGCATCTGGCTTCTCGCTTGCGGCGGAGCCGCGGTGGTACTGCTAGGGGCTAAAGAATTTTCAGGAGAGCATACAAGGGTTTTGGGTAACTTACAAGCAAGCAGGGTGCAAGTTTGGCTTTCTTACCCCAAATATTATTTTGTGAGGATTTTTCAAAGGTTTACAAAATTTACCCCTAAAGGGCCCCCACCTTAATCGGTTGAAACAAAAACTGGCGAAGTTATAAAACGCATCTGGCTTCTCGCTTGCGGCGGAGCCGCGGTGGTACTGCTAGGGGGCTAAAGAATTTTCAGGAGGGCATACAAGGGTTTTGGGTAACTTACAAGCAAGCAGGGTGCAAGGTTATAACCGATTTAGATTACAATTCCGATTCAAAACGAGTTCCGATTCCGATTTCATAATCAATAGGAATCAGGAATTTTGAAATTTTCATTTTAATCCTACTTGTTGTGAAATGTGGCAAAAAATCTCGGCAACATCTAAACACAAAAAACTATTTTATTTTGAAAACAAGAATTGGTGGTAGTTTAGCTTTACAGAACCAAAAATTCATCGCCAATTTGTTCATGCAACGTTTTTGAAAATTGTTAGCAGCCAACAGATACCTTAAATCAATGTTTAAAATTTGTAGTTCCTTTATCTGTATAAATTTTCTGTTTCGATTGCGATATAGTTTAGTTCCGTTTTGCGCCAAGCAAGCAAGGTTGAAAATTTTCTTGAGGGTTAAAATTCTACCAAGTTGGCTCAGACCCTCTGGCCCTCTTCTGGCTACGAGTCCAGTCTTTCTTGTAAAGTATTATATATCACTTTATAGGTTTATCAAAAATGAAACAAATCGTTTTATCGAAACAGGTTCAGCACTAATGCTAATTTTAAATTCAGGCCGGCAACAGCGGAGGGCCAACGAGGGAAGCGAGACACCACTCTCCGCACAAATATCTCCTCCTCGCCCCTAACCTAACAATTTTTCTGTAACTTCACGAGAAATCAATCATACATTCCTGTTCTAAAAATCTTCTTGCCCCCTCTTGTACTAGCCACTCCTGGTTGCGGCGGCGATAATTCAATTTAAGACTACGTATATACAGATTCAACACAGTTTTTCCTTGCGGCACCGCTGGCTCACAAAAATCGTTACGTGATGCTATACCCATCCGAAACGAAATGTTGGCGACTCACCTTGGGCGTACGAGAAGCATTTTTTACACATTTGCTTTTGTACGATTGAAAAAATACGGATGTGGCAATATCACATTAGTATGGAAGTACGGATATAAACTTAGCATAATTTGTAGAATAGTTTTCGTAACGGAACCGCACGTCGATGTTGTTCAGAAAACGATATCGTTAGCTCTTATTGAAGCTAAGTATAAATTTGCTGTTTGACGTTATTTCAGGCTTGGTACCATGTTGTATTTTTGAGCGAACATTACAAAAATGCATGGGTGCCTATGGAGAATATGCAGTTTTATCACAGTAGTCGTGACGAACCAATCAAGGTGGTTTGCCAGTTTCTAGTCTTAAGTAAACTGCTTCCGTTGAGTTTTTTACATTCGTAAGTCTAGTAACAATCGAAGATTTTGCTGTCGAAGTCTTCAGTTTGCTCGTGAGAAATCTTGTTTACAAGAAGAAATCGTAGCTTCAATTGTTCAAAAATTACAGAAAAAGATTGTGCCGTATCTTAATGTATCAAGCCTGATTTCGCTACTTGTCATATTTCATGGTATTTAGAAACCAAATTGCGGAAGATTTAAGCGTACGTCTAGGTTTGGAAGAAGCAACAGATATGCGTCTGGTATGTCATATGCGTTGAAGCAAGGTTACAAGGTTGCTGAACAATTCAAAGGCTTATCGCTGAAGGTGAGTAATTTCATCCGTATTTTCAACTGGGTATTTAGTAGAGTTGTTCCGGTTCTGGATTTTTACCGCGACCGGTATTAACCGGGGTTGGCCTTTCCGTTATCCTCCCAGTCCGCGTTTACTCAAAAACCGTAGGATTTAATATTTTTTTTGCATATATTGTAAACTAATATTTTTTAATTTGAGGCGCCGAACGACAAGTATAGCGCTGCCCGTAACCATAGAAAAGAGTTTTGCCAGTGAAGTTTGAAAAAATCTACGATTTTATTTAATCGGAAATATATTTGTTATTTCGAATGAAGTGTTAAACTTTTGTTTCAACGTTTATAGGAGCGCATCACAAAGTTAAACAAAGAGATGAAAAACGAGCCACGATGTGTTCCGAAAACGAACAATACTAGAGCTGATTCGATTCAGGATGCGACCAGAAATCCAGATAAACAAGTTGATACCGCTTTGAGACGAAGCAAACGTAGTCGGCCCGTTGCCTCGTTAAGCAGTGACGGCGGTAAGTTTTAGGCGGTAGCGGGTTTGCGGATGGAACCCAGTTGTCTTGAACAAGTTCCGCTTGTATGTTTGCTTTTACGTCATTCTTCCAGAAACTGTCAAGTTATGTTTGCCATTGAGGGTATACCAACGCAATATTTCTTTACTTGTTACCAGCCTTTACCCGCGCAAAATTCGTTTATCGCTGCTCGCCTTTAATCGTACTTATTTTTCTTCTGCGTTCAATACAATTCCGTAATTGTTCAGTGCATTGATGTTACTCCATATTTATTTGCACTCATACGATAAAAACAGTTTAAAAAGTCAAGTTTTTCAACGTTATCTGGTTCCAAGTTTCTTTATGAAAAATTTAGGTGGGTAAAGCTTAACAAATTTCTACCTGCATTTTGAAATTCTTCACCCACAGGTATGCCCACGGTCAAAATTTTCTTATCCACCTTGTGTTGATCCGCGGGTACCTGCAGGTAGCGTGCAGCTCTGTACCATAGCCATAACTTTAGGTACTCACGATTAACGTCTCAGTAAAAGATTTCTTTTCAGAACACTTTTCTATCGGCACTACTAAATCCAAGCGCTCCAAGACAGTATGTAATCGGCCCGCAAAGCGACACATGGCTGCTGAGAAACTTGATTTAGTGATTGAGAACGTTTCGCAGCGAGCGGACGCACTGGTGAAGCAGTACCGAACTAATGGCGATTTCAGTTTCATTGATGATTGTATTACGAAGATTGTTGAAAAAGTAAGGTGCTGGAGGCAGGAAAACAAGCGACAAGCAATGCAAATATTAATTGAAAACGTTGGCACTGAGTCTCTGTGGAATTGTCTACCGATTTTTTGACACTTGAGATTAAGATTGATACTTTCCCATCTATGGAATCGATAGTGAAAATGCTCAAGGACGCGAGCAAGCATGCATTGATGACAGATTCAATGTAAACGTGGACTCTGAGACTTAGGTTTTCATAGTCTAGAGAATTTTCGACACTTGAAACCGCGGACGGGGAAAACTCCAGCCTGAATTGTAGGCATGTCATTTAATAATTCGGAAAACATTTTTCACTCTGTAATTATTTAATTTTGCTCTTTTATTCGGTTTTTACTTTTTAATTTAACCTCATTTAAAAGATTGCAAACATAGTTTGGGCTGTTTTTTCTATGACTGCTACGGTTGGGTCGCGCCGTGTCTTTTGTGCGTACTGCACACGGTTTAAGACTTCTGTTATAAATGCTATAGCCATTTGAGAATTATTGAGCATTTTATTTTACGTTTCAGCATTTGATTATAGGTTGAACGAGCAATTACTGATAAACTAGTTGAGCGTTTAACGCAATGGCAAGAGTCTATTATTAGCAGCGTGACGACCGTATCAGCTGGTGCAAATACACGCAAAAGAAATAATCGAAAAACGGTAATGATAAATTTGAATTTTGTGTAGAGTACGACCGAATATCTAGTTCCGGCTGTAAAATTGAGTCGTATCCGATCGCAAACAAGTATTTACGATCAGTAGGCTTGGTGTAACAGGCCGAATGTCCCCCGTCAGTTGTTTACCTTCAGACAGATCTGCGTAGGCAGTGTTCTCCCTCCCCCCAAACATTCACCTAAATTAATCTTTTGCCTTTAAGCAGACCTTTCTACCCTGACTATTGCTACTTTGCGGTGGTCCGTCTTTATCCTGGCTTGAGACAGACAAAGCGCGATCCATGAACATATTTGCGGAAGTCAACGTTTGCATTCGGAATCTGTGGAATCGTGTTTTCAGCGCCACCTTACTTCCGGTGTTGCGACAGGCTCAGTGAATGTCATTACTCAAACACCGATCATTAGCTATTATCTGCTTTCTGCCCCACTTTCGAAAACATCTGGTCAGACCCGTAGACAAGATGGGCCGGGTGCTCAGCCCCCTGGAAAAATTTTGCCCCCTTGCAGAATTTTCAACCTTGCTTGTAAGTTATCGCAAACCCTTGTATAACCCTCCTGAAATATTTTTAACCCTCCCCTAGTAGGATGAGCTGGCTGCAGGCCTAAAATATTCGGATAGTGTGTAACTAAAATGTTTAGCATTTTGTTCCTAGTCTTGAAGTGTCCCAGTATCACGGTGAACAGTCCTTCGCCATAACTGAACGTGCGGCCCAATGCATGGAATATTCTCCGAAGCATAACCATTCAGCGTGAGAAACATAATATTGCGGTCTGGATCACAGACACTGAAACTGAAACACACAACACACATGTAGAGGTTGTACAAAAACATGTTGTACCGCTATCTCATAGTCGCCAGAAGTACGACGAAAGTGGGCTCGTGCATCTCAGCACTGAGATTGGCGAACGGGCATCAACCCAATATTTTCTGAGCGGATGAAAATTTTCCCACTATGTCTGTAAAAGTGTGGCGAAAGATTTGTGAAGCTTTATTTGTGTAGTTAATTTTGCCTCCGTCATAGTTTGTTTGAATCGGGAAAATATTTTGAAAAACAAAAACTGCATTGTCATGCCCGTACCCTGACCCCAGTACTCCGTCGCTAGGACTATTCGTGTGCCTTTTCTTATGTTCAGTATATTTAAGGGTGGATCTAGGTTCAGATTTCCAACCGGAGGTACGCAAAATTAACAGTTTGCATCGTGTTAATGCTTGAATTGCGTCTGGCTTCTGACTCTACTTCGCCCTCGAGTTTATATTGTTTCACTATTTCACTAAAAAACCTTGTACAGTATTTTGAATAGCTCGCTCGCATACAGATGTAAGAACTTGCTCTCTCTCTCAACGTTGTAGGAACACTGAAAGTATGCTTTTTCAATAAAACGAGAAAAAGACCAGTGTAGACAGATATATTGCCGGTGGAAAGATTTGATGGTGGAAAATCGGCCTTACACATCGGCATTACAACGCTTTTAACAACCAAACAGTAATAAAAGTCAAATGTTTCTGTATTTTTATAATTTGAGCTAATGTTAACCCCGGGATTATGTGCTGTTCTCGTTATTCCATGTTGTTTCACCATCCTTAACGATCCTGTTGTGGCGTCCTATATATCAATGAGCTTAAGTTCAGCCGAGAATCAGAGATCAGCGGTCTGGGTTGAAAACCGATACGAGACCTGGATACCAAGACCAGCCAAGAAAAGTCTCAGTCTCGGTCAGTTTTTAGTCATCGCCGAAAAAATTAGAATTTTCAAAATAAATTATTTCTGATGCGTTTTTAGTAGGTTTTTTGTTTTCCATAGTTTTTATGTTTTTTCAAAATATCTGCTCATAATTATTGCGTAGACGAAAATTAATAGTTTCACAGACAAACTGCATTCATCAGGCATAACCCACTTTAACAATACAGCCATACAACGACAGTAAATGCCAGAGCAATGAACGCCATAGTTTGAGATAATCAATGAATTTGTTTGGTTTAATAGAAACACACAAGTTTACCTGCTACACAAACTTCGAGCAGTGCCGTCGAGAACCAACAACAATCATCCGGTGATCAGTCAGTCCCAGATGTCCGGAAAACGATTGTTAACCAGCTATCTGGGCAAAATTATTCAGTGCCAGCGGCGTGCAAATCCCAGATGAATTCTGAAACACCAGTAGTAAGTGACTTTTTGTTCTCATGGTTTCTTAATCTACTTGGGTTCCAGAGTTCAGGCGTCAATTTTTGTCAGAATAATGGCTCCAAGTTGGCTATGTAATTAATGGAAAGGATCCATGCCTTCATATCAATAATTACTGATAGGGCCCGTGCAGGGTTTGAGCTGCCGGAGTTAAGGTAGGGACGTCCTTGGGTTTTTTCGCGTACTTCTCCTGGTTTAGGTTTATTGATTTTAGTTAAAGTTGACAAACTTGAACCGTTTTACCCGATCCTATTAGAGTCGACGCCGAGCTTCACTACTTTAGGACAGGTTTCTCTCTTCCATAGTTTTTGCGGATGGACGTTCCTCCAGGTTGAACCTGTGGGCATTTTTTTATACGCTTTGTACTCTAGCGCTAACTTTCATTATTTTGCAATATTCAGTTTTGGAACCATTCAACGGTTTTTTTGGCTTATAATTCCTTCCAGACGTGAGACGTATGTATTTGCCGTTTAATTCTTGCTTTTCATTTGGTTATGAAGAATTTTAAGGTGTACATTAAAATAGACGCTATATGATGCCTGACCTCTGAAACAAAAGTCAGCACGTAAACCAAAAGTGTGGGGATTTGGCTATATGGCGCTCCCGTCTCCGCCAGAGTGAGCCCAGTAAAATGTGTCGAACTTGTGCTGTATAGAGTCCAGTATCTTACTTTGGTTACAATCTTGAAAATTAAGTCTGAAATTATAGATCGCAATAGGGAGCGTCGGCAAAGACGCAACAGATCTTTTCTCGGTAAGTTCTACTTCGAATTCAACGACACCAGCAACAGCAATAAGCAAGCCAGAACATCTAAGGTCATTTGCAAAATGGCGCAGTTTAATGAACGCACGTCGACAGCGTCCTCGGTCGACGAATCGCGTTGCGACTACCGTCGCAACCTTGGCGACTGTTCCCGCACTGTCGAACACTAACACAACACAAAACACATCCCTAACTCAGCCACCGCCGCGATCTGACACTATCGCCGAGATTGATTCGATTTTATTCGGTTCGCCCGAGTCTGCTGGTTATCGCTTTAGCCGGAGTCAAATTATGTTGTCAACGGATGAACAGGAGTGGCGGCGGGGTGGGAACGATGCCGACGAACAGGAGGGGCAGTTGAGTAGTAACGATGGTGCCGAACAAAATCGGTGGCGCAATGGGAAAGATGACGGCGAACGGCAGCGGCGGCGGAATGGGAGCGCTGATGGAAAACAGGAGCATCGGCGGAGTGGGAATGACGGTGGCGAACAAGAGCGGCAGTGGAATATGAACGATGATGGCGAACATGAGAGGCATCGGAATTTGAACGATGATCACGAACAGGAGTGGCGACGTAGTCGGAGAGATGATGGCGAACCGGAGCGATGGCGGAATGGAAACGATAATGTCCCAGTGGAATGGCGACGGAGTGGGAGCGGTGCTGGCGAATGCGAGTGGTGGAGCAGGAAGAACGATGGTGTAGAACTCGAGGTGTGCAAGAGTGGAAAAGATGGTGGTGAAACAATGGCAGCGTCGAGTCGTGCACTGCCAACACAACAGTCGTCCTGCTATGATATGATCGATTGCGTAGATGACGATTATGAACTTGGCTGGAAGGCGATGGAAAATCCTAATCAGGTAGTAACTGGACCAATTGGACACGAATGGTCGGTTGGTGCTTGTCAAGCGATAGAAGGGCGGGACTGTCAAGCGAATGACATGGCGACTGGTTATGTTTTAACTGGTGATAATAGCAGTGGTGATAAGAGTGGACATGCTGGCAACGTAGTTGCTAGTTTAGCGGCTGGGAATGCCGACCAGATTGAGTTATCTTCGATGAAGCCAGTACCCTCTGTAGACAAACATAACGACCAAACTGCCTCAGGTGGCGATAGTAAATTGTTCTGCGAGCATGCAGAGTTCAAAGATATGCGTGAATTGGTGGCTGATGGTAGCTTGAACGTGGACTCAACAAAACGCAGAACGGTGACAGGTGGTGCTCGTAGAAACGAACTGAAATGTATCGAGCATATTGGACAACCAAATATAACAGAACGACCTGTTTCAGCTGAAAACACAAAAGGTAATCAATCTTTAACCATTAATCAGAACTAAATCTTAAATTTTTTTATGACTGAAGTTTTGGCTATAAAAATGGTAGTGTGTCTTGTTTACAGAGGTGCAGCCAGAATTTTACAAAGGCGGGTTTATGTTTTGTTATAAAAAATTTCAAACCGGGATTCTTGAGAACATAAGTGAGAAAGTTTTATTTTTGTCACGTTTTAAAATTTACTTTTGGACTAGAACACAAAACGTATCGTTTCCGTTATCCCACGGCCAGCCAGCGTTTACCCAAAAATGGTCTGATTTTGAATGTTCTTGCATATTTAACTTCTCATGATCTCTCCTGATCATTCCGCATCAAAATTGTAATATTAAAAAAACGCAATTGTTCGGTGCCGATCAGAAGAGGTCATGAAAAGCTAAATTATACCGAAAATTTTCAAAATCCCGCCAATTTTGGGCAAACCCCGGCTGGTGGGGCGGGTAACGGAAAGAACCCCAAACATCTGACAAAAGGAACAGGAATGTGTTTGATTTGACCAACACATATGTTTCAATAAAAATTGTGCTGGAATCCAGGGTTGTTCACACTGTCCAGTCCCGGAACAAACGATAGTTTTCCTTTGTTGCTGTTTGGTAACCGATATTTTTACTACTTGGTTGTACTTTACCCAAAGTCGAATAATATGTGACAAACGCAGGAGACACGGTAGCGATTGAATTGAACGCAAAGTTTCTTTGGTGTGTAATTACTGATGATTTAATGGGTGGTAAAGTATCGTGCTGTACAAATTTCAGAAGCTTATCATGGGTATATAATGTTTTTCGCCGCTGTTAACACATTAACTGAATATATGTTTTGCATTGTAGGTTTCCAGATCAAACAAACTGAAAATTGTAATAACTCTGCTGCAATGAATGTTAAAACGCAAGAGTGCCACTTAAATGCATTAGTTGATCAAGAGCAAGAATATTACAAGGTATTATTTGTATTTTTTATTTTTTGCTATCCCAGATATTTACACATACGGGAGCAAGATTATCTCACAGAGACGTAGTTAACATGGGCATTCAGACTTATATACAGCGGCACCGGAAGCAAATTAATATTGGGGCGATGCAATAGTACGTGAAATGGTCGAATACTAAAGAGTGTTATTTTGCTGTAATCACCTATAAGAAAAATGTGACAGACAAGATGCGCTAACAAACTGAAGTATAATTTATTTTAACTCCACAGTATTAACGAACCACTCAAAATGAAATTGTTTATTAGTAGCGTGTTGAACACGTATGGCAGGCTGCTGAATTTTTACCCAGAAAATTGTGCCTGCGTTTTCACCTTGGGCCGAATTTTCTCCACGCAATAATCGGCCTAGCCCAAATCCACCCATGACGTATATTCTCCCAGTCCTGCATCAGTTGAATAGTATGTAGTAATTTTGTATTTTCGATCGGTTCCTTAAGTATGTCCCTCGTTTTGGTTAAAAGCGTCGATGTTATTTATGATGTTATGATTGAGCAATATTTTATTACGTAATCTGGTTAGTAAATATTCGGCGGAATGGTCGAAGTTGTCTCCATCTATAGCCAGCCAAAATTAATAAACGGTCCCAATGATAAACTTATTCGGTCGCGTAGACAGGTTATCACGCCCCTGGTGGTTTCGAGAATCGTGGTAGTCGTTGACCATAAAATTTTTATCAGAATGTTGTACGCACTGCTTGAACTCAGTTTACTAATCTGAGTTGGATCGAACGTTTGCCAGCAATAATAGAAACGGTACGTTTAGACTGAAATCCCAAGCGATGAGTTAAAAATATACGTAACAGGCGAGCTATCTTACAATGCATAGTCGATTAAATACCTTCATTGACTTGCCTCTATACATTTTGAATTAAAACCAGCTGACTTCAGCGGTAACATTTTTTAACGCTGTAGAGCCCCACTTCAAAACTTATGGCCCGTTAAACTTCAAAATTTAACTATATAAAAATTGCAAATTCTTTAACGTTGTGTAGAATTCTGAAAATAAATTGAATTATGAGAAAATGCTTGGCCACGACGAGGCTCGAACTCGCGACATTCGCGTTATTAGCACGACGCTCTAACCGACTGAGCTACGCGGCCACGGTTGTACACGCAATAATATTGTTTAAGATAACAGGCCAGTGTATTTCAAAGAACACGTTTATGGTGAACGTTTGTATTATAATACGTATTTTTAATGCTTAGAGTTACATTTATGTGTGTTTAGTGTTACGTATGAACGCAATACTTGCAGATGCAGTTTGAAAATATGCGCTTATGTTCGCGACGTAAATGTTACGTCGACTTCTCTTTTGTGAGTGCAATGCTGTATTTGTTGTACAACTTCGGAACACGGTGACCGGACAGAAGGCCGCCGGACAAGTGGCCGAAGGACAAAAGGCCGTCCGGAAAAGACCGACTAAACAAAAGACTGCCTGGATAAAAAACCACCCGGATAAAAAAACATCCGGACAAAAAACCGTCCGGACAAAAGACGCCTGGACAAATTGTCAAGGCGGTCTTTGGAGAAGGCGGCCTTTTGTCCACGCTGCCTTTTGTCCAGGCGGTCTTCTGTCTGGTCGTCCTTTTATCCAGGCGATCTTTTGTCCGGACGGCCTTTCGTCCAGACGGCTTTTTGTCCAGGCGGTCGGCCTTTTGTCCGGCGGTCACTTGTCCACAAAACATAACATAATTTTTGTCGACAAGAATATGCCGGCTGCGGCCCGATTTATTGTTTATAAATTTGTAAGCTTTCAGTTGTGCACTGGCACATTGGCTGCAGTACAATACTGTGAATCAACACCTGTGACACTTCAAAATCAAAGCAATATTCGGCGGTTTCTTGGGCGCAATCAGCTCAATCGTTTCATTAGTTCAGTTGATATTCAAAGCCCGGTAAACAATGTTTGTTAATTATTGTTTTTTGAGGATCAAAGTCAAGACTTGGGAAAGGGGCTAGGTTCTATATAAATTTTGAAAGGATGGAATTTTTCAATGTGAAACCGTGTCTACAAACCGTATGAAAAGAATCTCAGAAGGGGCTTTAACTCCTGAACCCTCTTGGCTGCGCCCCCTGTTGTAGGCTAGACCTGTTTCAGTCGGTTTAATTTGTTTCGTTCTAATTACTTTAAACTCAATTTAGAAATGAATCCAAGTCGTTGGATGCTATTTTGCTACCTGTGTTGGTTAAAAGGTATTAACTTCTCGGCGAAGGTATAGAGGAATATGAACCCGAGAACGCATTAAAATTTAGTCAAAAGTTGTCTATCTTGAACGTTAGCTTGAAACTGTGGCTTGTTCTAAAGTCGAAGTTTGCCTATAACTGTCTTTGGATTACTGTTACTCGGGGCCTCTCCCCGGCACAGGAGTTGCGGTAAACATGTTATTTGCAGGGGCCTAACCGGATCTGCTGTTATAAACAATCCTTAATTGACTCGCATGAAAAAGGGCGTATTACGCTAGATTTCTCGTTTCAAAAATATGAAAATCACTAGAAATTACTATACATGAAATTTTTTATTTTTCCACGGTTTGCTGTACACACTACACAATATATTGATTGTTTATTTACCCACTGTTAGCCATCATATATTTATTACGTTACGTGTATCGTAGCTCATGTTGACAATTATCTGTGCGTGTTCTAACTTGGCCCCGGCACTGGAGCCTTGGGCCCGAGCGCTGGCTCCGGTGGAATTTCCGGTCCTTTTTGATTTCTTGTCAACTGAGGATACTTATAATGGTTTATTCACTTAAATTTTGGATGTTTTAGGTACTGGTTGGATCGCAACGATTTTCTACTAACTCAGTGCCACATCCGAAGCCAGAAAACAAGTTAGAATCATCAAAACCAAAACATATTTCTATGTCGGCCAATTGTTTATCGATCACGCCGCGCCTGTTTAAAACGCCATTGGCCAAAAAGGATCATTCGTTGTTTCAACCTTACACTAAAGTGACATATTGTAGCGTAGACAATAGACCAACTAGTGACAAGGAAAATGTTGCACCTGCCGTTCAAGGTGGTGGTTTTAAATTGCCAAATCAGAGTACGAGATTGAATCCGAATCTGAAGAAATTGGTGAAGAATTCAAATCAAAATGAGGAGGCCGTGTCGGAATTAAAATCACAGTGTGGTAGTAGTAGCTGTGACATGAAACAGTGTACTGATGAGGTCAAGGCGAAAAAAAGTTCCGGAATTAAAGGTCGGCCGACCATTGATGTGTCATTTGATCTGGATACAACGCTGGAAGAAAGCGAGTCCTCACAACGGGAGGAGTGCGATTTGAACGACGGTTACGATCCGAGTCCAGATTTGTTTGAGTTGGACGAGGATTGCGCGAGTCAGATTGCGTAATTGCAGTTTCAAGCTGCAGAAATCGGTTAGCCAATTTGTCAGTCTAAATGTACAATTTTACTAATTAAATTAGCGTAGCGAAATCGTAAGATTATGTTATTAAAGTTACATATGTGCTTAGTTGCGGTAAATCAAATTATATAACTGCACTGCAAAGTTATATAATAATAGTATGTATTGACTTAAATAAGTAGGAGATTGATATTTGTTTTACTTTTACTACGGGTACCACCAACATTGTTATTCGGTTGTGGGCTGTTATTTATTTACCAACCTCCCGCATTATTATATAGTTTTGTGTAAAAATGTAGTAGAATTTAATTCAAATTGCATTATTTATTTGTTGATTGATTTGTTTATTTATTTTTTTATTTATTTATTTATTTATTTATTTCGAGACCACTCTGTTTAAAGTCCATTTGTTATTTCATTGTGCTGCATCGAAATTATTGAAACCTTGTCTAGTCATGGAAAAGGTTGGTGTTGAACATTCTCTCGGTGCCAAAAGTAAGCATACGTCCATTTAGGTTACTAACGGAAATACGTTGAAAATTGATCAGCTTTGGGTGTATGGATTTATTCGATCAATATCATTGTTTTTACGCAGAGGCGATTCTTCATTACGTACATCTCCTCAGCAGGGTGTAACCGGATAGCTGTTTCCATTTCTGTTTCCGGTAAAATCGGTGTCCGTTTCCAGTACAGAAATATTAGAAATTGTGCTATTTTGTGCTCAAAATTAGTTAAAAATCGCGTATGTAGGTGGGAACTCGCAATTTTTCATTACAAATATGCTGCCATTGCTTGATATGAAATAAATATTACGAAATTTATCTGAAATCTTAAAACAATCGGTGCATCTCCAACTTTTCTTTAAATTTTTTACAAAGCCCGGGTGAATATTTGCATGGCTAAATTGTGGTGGCAGAAAAATAAAACTTTTTTAAAGTTTTATACACAGCAAAAAAAATGGTGAGTCAAATTGACTCTCTCCGAAATAGGCTTTTCTGGACTACGCAAAATGAGTGAAATTCGACTCCGCCAGAGTCAAATTCGACTCACCCGAGTCGCTCAGTGAGTCAAATTTGACTCTGGTGGAGTCGAATTTGACTCAGTTTGTGTAGTCCCGAAAAGCCTATTTCAAAGGGACTCAATTTGACTCACCATTTTTACAGTGTATCAATTTCCGTTTCCGTTATTTTGATCGCTATTCGTTTCCACTAATTTTACTATCCGTTTACACCCTGCTCCTCAGTATTGCAAGCCATTTTACTATTATGACGATTAGCTTTCATAATCTATATACTAGTTAAAATCGTGTTTTGGTTCACCAAAAACAAACCTCACAGTTTCGATATTCGACTTATAATAGAAATCTGTAAACTTCAGATATTAGGACATGAAATAAATATCCTATGCCCATCACTACTTTACGAATGGCTCACTAAAAGTTATGCATGCTTTTGTTAACTGTTTTGTGGAATTTCGTTTTTCTATATTGAAATAATTGTTTCGTTCAATTTTTAGTGTTTAGTATTAAATTTATCGTTAATGGTTTATTGAATGATGAACATATATGACACGCGTGCAGATTAACAACAACGTCCATCAAAAATTTTAAAATATCGCAAGTCACGATATGTGTCATCAGAAATCGGGAAAAGTCACTGTTTAGGGCGTCCGTCCACAAAAGGGTAACTTAAGATTTTAGAGTATATTTTTTTGCTTTGACTCAGGCTTAAGCTTAGGTTTATTACAGTCTCAACGCTTATTAAAGAAATATTGTTAATATACGGTTACTGCATCATACCACAACGCTTTAGGGTTCGAGAATACCTAACTGAATAATTCCGAAAATAGTTTGCTGACAAGTTTTGCCCGAGGTTCCGATAAATTTCAACAAAAATTTTGCATGTTTTTATAAAAATTATATCATTCTAGCTGCTTGTTTGCAGCTGACAAGCACTTTGAATGCTTTAATTGCCGAGATTTTTCCAAATGGAAGTTTTACAACACTTCAATGTTTTCTGTGTAGAACATTGTTGAAATTAACAATTTCCACACAAATTTTGTTACCTAATATTGTTTGACCTCCGGCTTCATCTTAAGTTATGGCAAATTTGGTTGAGCTCCGGCTCCGGTATTTTTTAGCCCCGGTTGCACCCATACAAAAAGTGTATGGAACTTTGTACCTCACTGCTCACTGATTCAAAAACAACAAGACCGAACACCAAGTAGTGTTACGTGCTCTGATCAGAGATGCTCTCCCGTAGCACATATAACCTGTGTCTGTAGAGATTACAAAGTGCGGCACACGGAAACTGTAAATCAATGAGAAACAAAATGATTACCACAAATAACGGCGGAGATGTAAAGTTCATTTCAAGATGGCTATTTTAGGATATAACACTGAACATCCGTCTTTGGTAAAAATCGTAGTTTGCTTGCGTCATACGAATGCCGTAAATATTTTTTTATGCTCCTAAGTTTGTGAACCGCTATAGAATTTATTCAGTTTTTCAATTAAAATGTTATTCCATCATATTGATCGCTATCCGTTTACTTACGTTATTTATAATATCTGGCTACACCTTAATAAATCATGTTTAGAATAAATTCAACATAAAACAATGTAACGTAAATGATGTTTGCGCAGTAAAGTAAGTGCACTATGTGTATCATATGCTGAGATGTGGGGCCACTGTGTAGAAGAGGGCTCCGTCGCAGTAGGGCCCATGTAAAGATCAGGGGCGGAACGTTTTATTTCTTTGCTTGGCTATTGTTTAGGCTTAGGAATATGCTCATTCTTACGTTTAGGCTTAGGCTTAGCATTAGGAATATGCTTAAAGCTTACGCTATTGCAGTTTCGCAGAAAAAACGTTCCGCCCCTTATGTTTATGGACCAGAGGCGGGAAACAATCTGTTTGCTAAAATTGTTTGATTAACCCAGTATATAAGTGACTAAAGCTTAAATAGAACTGGTTGAAAAGCGTTAAGCTCAGCTTTAGTTGGGCTTCCTTTGCTAGCCGCTGCATTTCGCAAACGAATTGGCTATTTTAGCAATAAACATACTGAAGTTTATAAACTATTTATGTTTCTTCTTTGCAAGATTTCGAATCATTCTCTGTAAATAAATACAAATATAATTTTACTGAAAGTCGTAAGTAGCCGATGAAAATCTCAGGCGAATCTAATAGACAACAACACTAGACGTATATGAATTTTAATTTAAGTTTTGAGCAAAAACTGCAACTGTTAGTTTCGGGTTAAGATTGATTGTAGATGTAGTTCTATACTGTTTCCAGCAAATTTTGCCCATCTGTGTTGTTTTTGGAAGTGGGGTGTGGAACCCAATGGATCGGCTTTGAGCGAGGCGCAATTAGCAGCGCCGCAGACGACAAAAAATGCAAGTATGAATTTTTTCGGTCTAGATATCTGTTAGGCTCAAACGTATGGCCTGTTTCAGCTTAATGATAAGTCTAAAAGTTAGCAGAAAAGTAGTCAAAACTCTAGGCTAACGAGAGATGCCCATAATATACATTTTTCGTTATTGAACTACTTATTTGCATTAAAACCGTTTTCTTGAGCTTTGTTTATCTATCAAGTGGGTCTCGGTTTTTCACAGGTTTTTGGCAGGCCCATAGCCTGCTCATACCTTGCTAGGTGAGGGGGATTGGGGCTCAGCCCCCCTGGTGGCCTTCTGGTTACGGGCCCGATTTTTAGACATGTTAACTTAGAACGATCAGCTCACCTGACAGTTGCCAGGATCATCAGGATTAGGTTCAACGAATCCAGTTTGCTCAATTATTCGAGATACATCGTTTTCGGTTGCCTCACACGCTGATAGCTGAAAATTAAACGAAACTATTATAAAATGACGCAACACTTTTTCTGACAGTCGTAACGAAAACTGTGCCTTTTTGAGGCGAGTGTTATTTTATCTTGATAATCGATTGTCGGAAGGCTACGTACTTTGAGTGCGGTTTCCATGTTTTGTTGGCAAGAGTGATGTATGAAAAAGTTAAATTTTAATTAATCGGCATAGGCACTGCTAAAATCTGCCGATTCTTTGCCAATACTTCTTGCACACAACCACATAACAGTGATTTGCAATGATATCAATTTCACCGACATCGGCATATTTTCAAAATGAAAAAAGGTATCGCCAAAAATTGTGGTGTCGGCATTTCCTAGAGCAAACTGCCTCAAATCAGCTTATGTGGCAGTTACGTTTGTAAGTTATTTATACGCGTGTTCTTTCAAATTCATATTTGGGTATTTACACTGGATTTTGTATTACGAATAGACATCGGTTTATTTTAAATTTAATCTTTCGAAGACGAATTTAACCAAAACACAGGATTCTGACATGGGATATTTTGTAAATATTGAAATTTCCCTTCCCACCGTAAAATAAGTGTGTCGCTATACTCGTTCTGCGGCGCCGTCCGTCACCGTGCGTCATCGTACGCTAATTACACAGGTATGATACCATATGGTGACGGACGGTGACTGACGGCGCCGAACCATGAAGGACGGCGCCGTACGGGTGATGCACGGTGACGGACGGCGCCGTAGGGGAGACGAACGGCTATGGACGTCAACAAAAGAATAGCTCAACCCTAACGCTGTTGTATATAAGTGAGAATAGTGCAAATTGCAATAATTTTCTGTAAATAATAAATATTCAACTATATATCATGTCACACACCGAGAGCAAATTTGTGTCTAATTGCTTTTCTTGTGTTGGCAAAATAACTATTTTGCAGCGCGTGTTATATTGCCTGTGGATTGCTGCAAAAACATACTTACCATTAACTGAATTTCAGGTACGACATGAAGTTTTTCTTTTTTCACTGGATTTAAACTGCAATAATAGCAGAGACACATTTAGATTCGTAAAAACATTTGCAAACAAAAGTAAGTATATACTTGCGCAGTTCAACACTTGAATTTCAGAATTCTGTAAAGCAAAACGTATATAATTTTGCTTGATGGGCTGGTGTACTTTTTGTTTCCAAACCTGCACTCAGATTGCTTTATATAATACTAACCTTAGCGTTCAACATAATTACCTATATCGTTGTTTGGTGTCACAACAGTCTCCCGTTCCAATATCTTATCGCCCCAATGAACGGGCAGAAAGGCTGAATCCCGTAAGTAGTTATTAATTTTGGACCCGATCTAAAATGGGCACCGGATATATAGATACGAAAAATATCCGGATATGTATCCAAAAAGAAAGGTGTATCCGAATATCCAGATAAACGAACATCCTCCGGTTATCCGGACATGCATTGTTTCACCATTAAAGTAGCTGGAGCTGTCAAAATGAAATTCCGTATTCAAATCTGAGGTAAAATATTGAACCACATTCCTGCATGATGATTTAAAACTTTGATTTCTTAAAATATGCCAAAATTGAAAAACTTCAGTTTAGCTTGATATTTTTCGGAATGATGATTTCGAATTTTTAACTGATCACAAAATTAGCAGTGAAAAATTTGCATCGAATACGCACCGTCAAATACTGAATTTATTACGTTTACAAGAAAAAACTCTACTTATATTCATATGCCAAGTCGCGGCGCGAGATTACATACTGGGCGCCATTTTAAATTCTGACCGCTCTTGATTTAACAAGACAACAAGCCTAACTGAGTATGTATGATGCTATTTAGCATTAAAAGACTAGCTTGAAAATCTGGCAATCTATGTAGGGCACATTAGAATTTTGCATGACACAGAACTTATGAGCTCATAACTTTTGAATTCAAACCCCCGTGCTAATCGATTTCTTGCCATACACCAAAACAGTCCAAACGATTCTAGCTGTGTAAGTACATAATGAACAGCTTAGTGTGGGTTGGGGGCGACAACCCAATCGCGCTTAGTGTTCTTTAAAATGCGGGAGGTTCAACGAATCCGCAATCTTCCCCCTGAGAGAAAAAGGAACAAAATTGATTCAAAAAGTTTGGTTGTTGCAGAAAATGTTTCCTCCTTGAATTTGTGTCATGAAATCAATAGCAAATTTAGGTGCACTAAACCAGTCATCAAATGTAAAAAAATGACGTAATTCAACTCAGCGCATCGCTTTTACACAGTAATATATACATGAAAAAGTACAGATTTCTCAACTGTTGAAAATACATTCTTGGTTTCGCTAGTTCAAGGGAAGAGTGACGTTCGATAGAATCTCTGTTGCAGTGGTTTAAATCAAACGAAGGCAAACCAAATCAACACAATCTCAGGTGGCCAACGCAAGTATATATTAGTCAGTAGCAATCTTCTAAACCGAATACCCTGCACTATTGAAGCAGCTGCAAATAACTATTTATAGAATTGTATGTTTTAAGCTCATAGCAATCATTTTGTGCATCAGGGTACTTGCCTTGCAGCAGCAAGATAAAACAAGTGCTTTGCCGGATATCCAGATATAAAAAACGTTTAGTTAAAATTGAGTGAGGATTAATAGGTACACTGCAAAAAATTTACCTAGAGTATTTTCATTAACTTACTTGCAAATAGTGATAGCTGGAAATGACTGTTCACCAGATTCAATCTGAAATGAAACGTTACTGCAGCCAGTGCAAGCAAGCGCATACTTCAACGCAAAATGTACCTAGATCTACTCTATTTTACGTTGTGTTCAGTGTTTTTAAAACAACAAATTCGAGTGTAAATGAATTTTTGAAAAATTCGATTTGTTAAGGTTTCAAGTGGGGTCTTATTATACCTTAAAAATTTAAATTTTTTAGCTTTTTAAGGTCCCGATGTTAAAAAATCGGATTTTTAACAAATTCAAATTCGGGCACGAAATGACTATAGGCCAAAACCAGAGGTAAGCAACGCAAAAGCACCACTTTCGGTATCAGTATTACTGCTCTTGAAGGCACGGAAACTTACATTGATTGACACCCTGCCTTCACGAGCTGCAAATCGTCGGATAATTGCGGTAAGTTGGATGCATAGTGCAACAAAGCACACCAGTGTAATTGCGAGCCACACGACAGAACGTTTACGCAATGGGACCACAAACGGCGCGCCATGCAACGATAATTTGTCTATGAAAGCCATCTCTGTTTAATGTTAACAATTTGGGTGGCTATGCCAGCGATCTACGCGAAGCGCATTAATTTCGACACTGTTGGTTATTTTTTATTTTTAAAATGCTCAGTATATATATACACAGAAAGACCTAAAATGACTTAAACTATCGCTGAATAGGATATCCGAATACGAAAAAATGCGTATCTTCCCATATGAAATGTTAGTTTGAGGGAGATTTTTTGGCATATATGGGCTTTGCGTTCCCAACATAGCTACCCATAATAAGTCTGTTTTAAACCTTAAGCGACGATACTATGAATTTGATAGTTAAGATTAAGTTATATATAAACTACATTTAAAGGAACTTTTATAGGTAAATCAACACAAACCTAGCTGATTTATATATAATCTGAATTCTCAGAGCGTATACAATTCAAATTTGCTGACGGTTTTAGGGGTTATACGCTGATGGTCGCCTGCTTGATATCGTTACATACTCTTAGCATCTTGATATACAGCGTTCCAAATCAATTTTAGATAACACTAAACGTGTTTTATACTATCGCAAGAATAACAACTTTAGTGACCACTCCGGACCGTGCCAGAAGGTTGCCAATAGCTGTAAAAACCATCTTCAAGTCCACAAACTGGGGTAATTAAAAATGCGTTATTGGGTCAACGTGGAAGGCAATTAAATTACGCAAATTTCGATTTCACAAAATCGCAAAGATAAATCTACATTCAACGACGGAACGGCCGTTGGCAAAAGAAAATGACAAATTAAAATTTCGGTTCAGTCAGATTGAACTTTAGGGCTCGTAATTCATGATTTAATGTAACGGAAATACCATTGAATTTAGGTTCCATGTCAACATTAACTGTTTTGTTATACTTGTATCGATAGTAAAATGTCATTGTTGTAATTTCAAAACTCCGAGTGAACAGTAAATATGTAGATACAAAAACGAAATGTCAATACAAGGATGAGAAAGTGTCTCTAATAGAATGTAAACTGTAATGTTTTGAATGTGAGCAGCATAGAACTGCCGATTTATAAGGCGTGTTTACAATATGCATCCAGAGCCTAAAGCACATATTTGAAAAAAGGATAACTTTTATGCTCGAACTGAATGTGCATTTATTGAGAATCTAACGATAAATATATACCTATAGAATTTGTGAGCCGAAAACCAACTGTTGTGGTATTTACGTACTTTTATAGGCCTAAATTGATAAGGCTTGCGCTATGTTGATAAAAACAGGCCACATACATAAACTTCCCATACCCACAGAACAATCAATACACTCGCTAACATATTCTACAAAAGTAAATATGGAATTTTTAATTAAAATTTAAAAACGTTGCATTGTGTAAATTTAAAAATGTATTAGCTTGGCTTTTGTCTGTGACAACATGATAATATTTGCATATAAAGTATATATCTTGTAAATCTGGGTACAGAACCGCAAAAAATGGAGTCTAAACCAGACCCAAACAGGGGGGGGGGTCCCTCCCAAGAAAAGAAAAAAAAGGGGGGGGGGGCGCCCCCACCCCCCCCCAAACCCAACTATTACAGAATTAATAGCCTTAAAGTGTTCAGAAATTTGTGTCTGAAATGGTTAAAACATAAAAAATGTCTTATATTCAAAGAATTACTGTTACCTGCCAATCGTTTTTTTTGACAGCATCTGGTTTATAACATAGGTTTATAACGCAGTTTATATTGTAGACATAAGTTAAACTTTGAAAGTTAACACATGTAATGAACACTATATATCGTTGCGACTATAATGGCGTCGATTTCCTTTTTAATCTGAAACCTAATCGGTTTCTTGACGGCTCAATGATCGCTTCGAAGTATTTTTGAAAGAGTGAAGTTCTGTTTATCTTACTTTCAACCTGCACAAAGAACGAAAAACATTTGTTTTAAAAATAATCTTCGGTGATTCAATTTCATTTTCAAAGTTGAGCAAGCAACGTGCAGTCCAAATAGCAAACAGAGCCTGTTGTACCACCAAGTTGAAACAAACCTGTCTGTAAGTAACGACAGTCAGGTTGTTTTCCATAATTATATTAGTAAAATCGAAATACGTTGTGCCCGTTATGTTTAAGAAGAAGAATCATTAATTAAACCTTTTTGTGGGCTTATCAGTATTCCAACGTATAGTTCACTGAATACAAATAATACACCACATTATGATGCACCATGCCACAAATAGGGATACCATGTGGCGGTATCCTGTCAGAGAGTTTAATAGTACAACTGTGCTTGACCAATTTTCAATCCAAGGCAAATCCAAATGCATTTGTACAAAGACCATGAATTTATAATTTTTGTACGACAGTGTTGAAAATCTGTGGGTACTGATTCATCTCGACATGAACCTAGCCGTAAGATTTGAGTCTTCCTTTCCTTAATGCGCCTACCAGAGGCTTTTTATACCAGAACAAATTTTGGAAAATACGTTTTATTTCCTCCTAATTAGGGACAAAAGAAAAGTGTCGTCTGCAAATTTTGTTATTCGGGGTATTTATGCCATACAGTTGTATTCCGCGCAACATACCTGTATTCCATGTCTCTGAAAATCTGTCTTGTATTTCAGACATATTTGTCTTAATCGTTCCTGAAAGAAAGTCATAAATCAGAGACTTCTAAGTAAAAAAATTTCAGACCCATATTTCCGAAAAATTTAAGAAGCCTGGAATTAAAGATATATGTTTGGAGCCCGTATTAAGACAATTGTATTAAATTTTAGACGATATTTTTGTTCAATGTAAGACAATTTAATTTGTGTGTAGGGTTATGGACCAAAGACGAAGCAAAATCTTGCAATAAAGATGATGTGTGTAGTTTGCTAGTTTGCAGTTGCTAAATAAATAATGTTTCTGAAAAATCTTGGTTAAAGATTCGCCGGAATTTTCGGCAAGTTTATTACGGAAACCGTTTGATTTTCTGCTGGAACAGAAGGCGTACTAACGTTACGCTCTGCTTGGCTTGTCTATTTTTAACGACCCCAACCGAAGTGCTCTCATATCAATCACACTTGCCATTTTTACTAATAGAAAAAGAATTATTATAAAAGCAATATCTGACTAAATAAAAGTACAACAGAAATTAATCCGCGACGGCTACCTGGACAATCCAAAATTTCACTTTTTTAGAGCTACATAGTAAAATTTGATTTAAGTAAGACCAATTCAAAAGTCAAAATACAAAACTGTTGCATTATATAAATGAAGATTACAGTACAATGAATAATAAAACCCGTAAAATGATAAAGTAAATATGTGTTTTCAGAAAATAAATTTCAGAAACTGAAAGGTAAATCACATACCACATTACATAAAACTGTACTGCATGATTCCGAGAACTTTTCACATGACTCTACCAGGACACATGTGACAACTGAAGTGGGTACGAGGTAAGTTTCGGAATGTCTCTGGTTTCTTTTCATTCCATTTCAGTCTCAATGTTAGCCCCATTCCCACAAGGATACTTTTAATTCCGCCTGAAATTTAATTTAAAGCTGTGCCGAATTCTAATTCCAGACTCTCGGGTGGAAGTCGTTGACCGTCACCACTCCGCTTAAGGAGCTTTACGATCGAGCCCGAGAGGTACTCACGTATTGCGAAGTTTACTTTACACTACACTTATCCGTAATATTAGTTAAACGCCACGTTCTGTGTATGCATTGCATACAATGGTTTGTAATTGCATACAATGGTTTGTAATTGCATACAACGGTTTATATTATTTCTCATAGTATACTCTATGAGGAAAAGCGTTTAGATTTTCACGTTAAAATAGAAAATAAAGGTGAACTACTGCAAATGAGCAATAATTATGTATATGATAATGATATTGTAACAAGAAAGTGAAAGTAAACAAACGCAAAATAAATTATCTTCACTATGAGCCAGCTGTCCATTCCATTTCTTTCTTCTGATAATAAAAGCGACCTTTGGCACCTGACCAATTCTCTGGCGCTAGCGCAAGATAACACGGCGTTTCAGCGCCTAAAACAAAAAATACCGCATAGTGTACAAGAACATAATAATGAACAGACAAGGTTACAAAATACAGCCGTTGTTAAACAAAAACCATCCTGGTTTAGCTAGTATCCAAACGCGTTTCGCTCAAATCACAATCGAACAAAACGCAGTTCCTAATTCAAATGATATATTTTTCCAATCATTCAAGGTATTTCAACTTAGGTAGAAAATTAATGCGTTTTTAATCACCGTTTGAAACGCGTAAAAACACTTTAAAAAGCGTTTTATCTTTTACACGATTCCTTACGAAGAAAATAATTTCTCTAATGCTGACGACTTAATAGTCACCAACTTGCACTGAACTCCTGGTTGTGTTGCCATCAACTCACCTTGGTCCGGCGTTAAATGACCTTTATGACTCGACATATCCGTTGAAACATATCCTGGGCAACACTAAAATGCAAAATTCCAACAATTTTTTATTTACTTTCCCGTCAATAGGCCTGTGAGAATAAACGTTCCTACAGTAACAGCGACAGAAGCAAACAGACAAAAAATTTTAGCTTTGGGTGCCGTGTCCTACGTTTAAAATAAACCTTTGATCGAGAAACAATACTTTGCGAATATTAAAAAATACATTCTCGCAGAAATATTCATTGGCCCCGGGTATAATTCTAACTCTGGACAGCCTACTGCACCTGCCTGAAGATAGCGTCTCGTTGCGAATACCAACTCAGTATAAAAAATTTCACATCCTGACTTACTGCAGTAACAATGATGTCAGTTCTGGATTGGTCTGAGTCTATTTCTCGCTGAAGTACCCTGGTCATTGCAGTGACGCCTACTTTTGACATTCCATAAGCCGACTTTGGAAATCCCATGTTGGTATGATTGCCAGCTTTGGAGGCCCTAAAATACAGAACAAATCGTTAATGCAAATGAACCTGAAGATATATTCGGGTTTGCTTGCTTTGCTACTGACAGATTCACAGCAAACACATCGCCTTTGACACCGGAAACAACAGAAACTGCTTACAATCTTTTGTCCACAAAAACAACTAACGACCAGTTTATTTTCCCAATTAAACTCAAATTCTAATTAAATTTCAAACAACACATGCTGCGGTAACTATTAAGAAAAATTTTGCAGACCAACTCTGGTACTCAAATATGTGTGAACTGTGTGTGAAACATGCACCACAAGTTGTTTGTAACGACTTGCAACTGGCCAATCACGCAAATCACAAAGTGAATAATTCCTTGGTAGAGTGCCGTACTTGGTTTGACTGAAAAACTATTAATGACTCGCGACAGTAGTTACAAAGTTTAAAAATACGGCTCCGTAATAAAAAAACTACATAACTTCACTTACTCTACAAATTTGTTCATTATTTCAGTCAATTCTGACATCGTTAAATCGTTTGCTTGCAACCGCCCTTGAATTTGTTGCGACGTCACAATGCGCAACATACCAGCTTGGCTCGAAACATTCACAACCCTGAAAATATTTAAAACTAAAACAACCTGAAGAAATACAAAATAACATAAATGTACGACAGTAACCGTTTAGTTTCGTTTCCGGTTCAATGCCTCCAGACTCAAAAAGGCCTATGGCTAATATCTGTATCCTTACAAGCGTGTAGCACATATCATCGATTCACTTGGCATGTCTTACCTTGTAACATTTAAAAACCAGATAGTATACTGCTCCCGAATCTTGAAAACATAATATTTCACCTAATTCAGTTTCATTCTGTATTATAGAAGTTCGGTAGCCCTGAATATAAAAGGGAAATGTAATTGGTATAAACTGAATTGATACTCTTACCGTGCATGAGATCGCAATATCGGAAATAACGCTTTGCACACGTTCAAAGTGCCCGTATAATTGACAGCGACCGAAACTTCAGCTTGTTTTGCAAAAGGTTCGGTGCTGTTTTGCTTAAAAAACATTAAAACGTATTATTTAAAATGACTTTCATACAACCAGAGCAAACGAAATCTTCAAGTAAAATTATAAAAGCTCGTGTTTGCAAATGGCTTTAGCCACACCGTGTTATCTCGATGGGTTTCAAACAAACGAAGTACTTCTGAGTTAAGCAGTACCATATAGACCCTTCAAGAAAATTTTGCTGCGGATGCGGTGGGGCTCGAACCCACGACGTACGGATTACCGGTCCGCTGCTCTAACCACTGAGCTACGCAGCCATGCAAACTTTTCGCTACAATGGCTGTATATACCGTGAGTTTGGTACTACAAGATACGTATATGAATACGCCGCGAAACCGTTTGAGCTAGATAACGTCTCTTACATTTCCCATCCGATACCGCTAAGTAATTCTGAGTTAAGCAGTACCACATAGAGCCCTTCACGAAAATTTTGCTGCGGATGCGGTGGGGCTCGAACCCACGACGTACGGATTACCGGTCTTTGACTTCCCGATCGCTTTGCTCGAGTTTTTTCCACTATAGTTAAATCCCCAGCTCCACCCCCTCTTACGAGTTTGTGAATCCGTCACTGCATACTTAATAATTTCATACGCATAATCCGACATTTCAGTGGCTTTACGATTCTGTATACACCAGATACATAATATGTATTCGTATAGCAATAATTACAGGCAAACAAAACCGGAAAAATACGTTGTCTAAATGCAAGATGAAGTACACCAATCTTCGACGATTTCAAAAAGCTTTCAGTCAAAAGCAAAACTCACCTTGAAAGCAAACCCTGCATTATTAACTAAAATATCCAATCCGCCGTGTTTTTGCTGTAAATCATTTTTCAACGTTTCAATCGATTTAACATCTGTTATATCGAGCTGATGAAACACAATTTGTGATTTGGCGTTCGGAAGTTGCGAAGTAAGCTCTGCCAGCGCGTTTTTACCAAGTTCAACATTGCGTGCTAAAACCAAAACAAAAGTTAAAATCATAAAAATCACTCTTTACACGTAAGACAATGTCGGTTACGCGTTACTATTGATCCATAACGCACCTACGGTTTCGCCAAAAATTATCAGTATTTAACATTACCTTTAATGAAATTTTAAGCCTAATGCGCCTCGTAATGATATGAATACATATTATTAGTTGTTTGTTATTGGTGGTACAGCTATATATGTTATTAACTAGACCTAAAGGACCTAAAATAAAAAATTCTCAACTAATTCCATTTCTAATATTAAGCCTAAACTTCAGCGTAAAAAATCTATAACTAAGCCTAAACCTAAGCAAACTAATAGCCTCGTAAACACTTTGGATACCTTAGGACACAGAAAAAAATTGTTAGCTACGTTCTGATATTTGAAGGCCAGCGGTTCATTTACACTTCCATTGGTTTTACCATTGAACTAATATTGACCAAACATAAGCACTAAACTCAAATACCTGTTAAATAAACAATTCCGTTTTCTAAAGTCTGTGCCAACGACTTCACAATAGCGAATCCTATTCCCTTATTGCTTCCAATCACCTAAAATCAAGCGCAATGATACAACTTGAAACGGAAATATTTGCTAAAACATGTCTATTAGCTTGTTGGCTCACTGGAGGTATCAAATCAATATGCTGAGTGCTGGTGCTAGTATTTTACTTTAAACTTGGTCAATATTGCGCAAATAATTCGTTTCA
Organism: Enoplolaimus lenunculus; assembly: GCA_030248215.1. Classification (NCBI taxonomy): domain Eukaryota; kingdom Metazoa; phylum Nematoda; class Enoplea; order Enoplida; family Thoracostomopsidae; genus Enoplolaimus; species Enoplolaimus lenunculus. Next base: position 64,361 of record JASANG010002181.1, read on the forward strand.
TTTTATTTGTTAAACGATATGTACACGAGCAAGTTTCTGCTGTGAGAATCTGCAGCCAGAGATGTGCGGTCTTCGTCTCGGCAAGACTCTGTATTTGGCTGATCTTAGTCTCGGTCTCGTTTTTGTGAGTCTCGGGAGGTTTAAAACGGAAATCAACGAGGAAAACAGTTCCCAGGTTTCTTCTCGACGTTCACAATATTAACGGATATTGCAAGTTGTTGTTGGGTTTAGATATGAATTTTACGCTGTTTATAACAATCATTGTTATTATATTACAGTAGACGTAATTTTTTAAAAATTCATTAAATCCCTGGTTTCAGCAATTCAGCAAAAATTTGTTTTTTCCTCAATACCGTAAACTTAAAAATAAAATTTTCGGCAACTTGGAGTTGTTTGACTATTCTTCTTGTGCCACTTAATAGAGCAAGCGTTAAATAAAAAAATAAGATTTGGCGATGGTTTTTTAGTTTAATATTATAAATTAAACCGCAGTCCTGAGCAGATACAACAATTTATCACGCAAAACCAAAAAACGGAGCGAGAAAACATTCAAAAGTTTTGTTAGTTAAATTCTGTTTTATTTCTGTAACAGGCCAAAAGTGACCGAGGCCGACACTAGTCCGCAGGTTGTGTCACAGGTACCGGTTTTTCACCGTAACTGCACAATCCTGCTTGCAGTTACAATTTGCACAGACAAGTTTTGAGGCTTAATATTACTAAGCTTTTAACTCATTGTATGATGCATACGTTTGAAGAAAGGTAAGCAGAAGACACTGCCCAGCGCTCAGTGTATTTTGTTACTTGTGAACCATCTAACAGATAATATTTGTGTAAATCAGGAGACCCGATAACGAGATCAATCCGTTTTCAAACACAATCATTTGATACATAAGACTTACGTACGTACCACTGCAACTTTGTTCATCATACTGATTCTACAACGGCGATGTTTTGGAGACACCTAATTACCTTGTATATTAGAAAATCTTATTAGATTGTCTATTGAGTTGACCCTGAAAGCAAAACTACCATTTTTCAAACGTGGAACAAGCCATATTGATTGGCTTAAAAATGAAATTCAGATAACTTAATATTTTCTGCACGAATTTTCATGCTTTGGAACATAGGTTGAGTAGCAAAACAAAAATTTTCCAATCGTTCTACATGAAAGAGAGCCCTCGGGTTTGAGCGGTAGGCTATCAGAAATTTGCGGTATCGATGAAAAATTGAGGCTTCCGAAAACAATTTTTCAACAACAGTTTTCAATGTTTTTTAATCCATCTGCTGAAAATTGCCGGTTAGTATGTCGTATTGAACTAAAAACCACTGCAAAATTTCATTTTTAACGAAAACAAGACGGCACATATAAGAATCAGGTGCGGAACGTTGTTTTGCGAGACTGCAATAGAGCAAACTTACGCTGCATACAAATTCCCGGGAAATATCCCAATTTCCCATAATCCTAATTTCCCAGGCAATATCCTAATTTCCTGAGTAACATCCCAATTTACCGAAATAGCAATATCCCGAATTCCCAAAATAGTAATATCTCGGGTAGTATCTCAATTTTTCCTTGTGAAATCCAAACATCCTGAAGAAATCAGAATCGTCTTTGGCTGAGTCTTAGGTTCAGAGTTTGCCTTAAACTTTAGTCTAAGTCTTAAGGTTAGACTTTTCAGAAGTTTAGATTCAGACTAATCTTTAGGCTTAAGCTTGAGCCTAAGCTTTACTCTAAAATTTAGGTGTAGGCTTAGGTTCGCGCGTAGGCTTGACGGGTCCATAGACAGACGGATGCAGGGGGGGACTCAGCTCTTCTGTAGCCAAATTGGCACTTTTTATTCCCCCACACTTGAGAAACTCGCTCGCATAAAAATATTTTTTACTTGCGTTTTCAGAGGGGCTGTCGACCCCCAAACCACCACACAAAGCAATTCAGCAAAATCTTTTGAATGTGTCTTTGCAACTTAAAAGTGAGAACCGCTTAGTGCGGTGGGCTTGGGCGGCAGCGGCCTCCGATCCTGCTTAGGGTCCCTTAAAATTGCGGATATTAAAAATTGTTGTTGTTCATTAAATACATTTTAAAACAGCTAAGCCTTAAAAAAGATATCACAAACTGTGCATTCCGACCAGGGTCGTTGTCAAGATTTCGCACCCGGAGAGTGTAGACGTATTTTGAACAAAAAACTGAATATATCATTTAAAATATATGTGCAACGTAAAATAAAACTCCTGGCACAATTCCAATGTCCCGGGTAATATCTGAATTTCCCAAAATCCCAATTTCCCGGCTAATATACAAATTTCCCAAAATCCCGAGCGAAAAAGGTAGCGCGCAAAATAGCAATTTACCGGCAGAATCGTAATTTACCAAAATATCAATTTCCCGGATAATAAAATTTCTCAAATTCCCAATCCCACGGGTAACATAGTTTCCCAGGTAATATCCTAATTTCCCAAAATCCCAATCGAAAACGGTTGCGCCGAAAATCGGAATTTACTGGCACAATTCCAATTTACCGGGTAATATCCCAATTTCCCAAAATCCCGAGCGCATTCCTTCAGGCTATTACACCAGAGTGACGGCCTATGTTACATTTAGGACCGACCAGTTTTATGGAGGGTCAGTAAAAGCGTAGGCTTACATTCTACACATTTTTTGCTCAGGCGTAGGCTTAGGAATACCTATTTGCTACGCTTAGGCTTTGACATACGCGCAATCTTCTGCTACGGCCCTAAAAGTAACATTGGCCACCTACCGAGATGTAAAAAATTACCGAGCCTTAATGAGACCGCACATCCCTGCAGGCCCATCATACCACAGTGACAATGGCAAACGCCTCCTACTTATCATTACACTATAGCGTCCAAATCATAATTTGAAGTCAGACTGCGAATGAAATTGAAATTACGCACACAGGAAAGGGTTAAAGAAATAAAATTGAATTTGCGAATGCTGTGTTTAATCCGAAGCCTGTACTGTCAAAACCGACAAACATGGAACAGCTGAGAAACAGTTTAGAAACTGAATCTGATTCATATTTTAAACACAGTGCTCACATATGTTGACCGAAGAAAACGGGACTTGAACCTTCTGAGCCAGTCACTTTGGATTCATGACTCATGTTTATTATCTGCTATTCATTGCCGCTTTTCTCAGAGTTCAAAACTAAACACAAGAAAGCTCAATGTTTAATTACGAATATTTTTACAAAATAGTACGATCCACGTTGAAAACACAAAAAGTATATGCATCAGGGTGCAAGCGGAGGTGAAAAATACCTTAGTTAGTAAAAATTATGGTTAATTAGTTAATTTACACAATATCTGCAAAAACTGTAGTGACCCGAATAAGAGGGTGACTGATATTTATTTGGCCTCCAGAGGGTACCCACCTGTTATTCGGTTACGGTTTGTTGCTATTTTTAACTCGCCCTCCGCTACTAATTTATATTCGTTATTGCAACTATCCGTTGAATTAAATGTTTATTATTAGTCTTGTGTCAATAGCTTGAGCGATAATGCAGTCATAAATAAACAAGGGCGAAACTAGGAGGGCTTCATGTGTCAATTCGACCTGTTTTTGCTTAGAAATTTAGTTAAATATACTGTATCCATCTTACCTACACCTAAAAATTTTCCTGCGGCTCTATGTACATTACGCCTATATGTTTCTGACATTTTGCGGCAATGACTCCTTACCAGTTATGAAACTTTAGGCACACCTCATAGGTATCGCAAACATACAAAACTTAAACCTTAGCAAACTTTATGTTGAACCCTTACGGTTTTAGCTTTACCTAAGCAAACTTTATGTTGAACCCTTACGGTTTTAGCTTTACCTAAGCAAACTTTATGTTGAACCCTTACGGTTTTAGCTTTACCTAAGCAAACTTTATGTTGAACCCTTATGGTTTTAGCTTTACCTAAGCAAACTTTATGTTGAACCCTTACGGTTTTTGCTTTTTCTTTGATAAGCAATCAGTGGCTGGCGGATTAGCCGGCGGGCCCCCAATACCTTTTTGGCCGGCCGGTTCGTGGCCGGTGTACAACACCAGTAGCGATGCATAGGCGTCATGCGAAGAAAAAAAATTGTTTCAAATTTCAATAGCCACATACGGCTACCGCAAACAAGCACACGACACTAAACACACGGAAACATTAAAACACTGGAATATTCCTAAGTGCGCGCGGATGATATCGTTAGTTTGTAAGGTTTTGATATATCGGGGTGCAACCCGAGGGGAAGCAAAAGATAACACATTTCTGCAGAGCCTGAAGTGAAACAAGATTAATTATGCGGTTAAAATGTTTAATTTGCTTGTTTTGGCAAATATCGGTAAAGTGTAACTAAACAATTTTCGTTCCATGCTTTTTTGTTAAATCATGCGAATTAAGTAGTTGAATTTTAATAAAAATTATACAATCGAAATTGCCCGAGCCTCCGACAGAAATTCGAACGCAGCCGGAGACCTGTGATTTGTACGCTGTTTCATTTATTTCAGCAGTTCAGTAACGACAGCTGCATGCGCAAGCACTAGTTGCACAGAAAATAATCGCTGAATCGATATTATTTCATGAGACCTGCTGACACTACCTGGCAAATGCCAATAGACGCAACAAACGCAAAGAATAACGGTCGTCTGAATTAATCACAAACTATAGAGTAGAAATTACTTATTCAGAATGCAGTTCGAAACTATACTCATATAGTCACTTACTCTAAGTAGCTCGCGAGAATTCTTTTAGTTCTCTCAAAATTATCACAATAATTAACCTCAAACCCCAAAACGCTTAAATTTTAACTTGCTAACTAGGTAATACTTCGCTGGTACAACAGCGATGTTGTTTTCATCCGTCACCTGATATTTAATCTTCAAAGTAAGCTTTCAACTGATAAAAACCAACATAAGAAGATTCTGCTGAAGTGCCTTATCAATTTCACGACAAAACAGTAATAGACAACACAAACACCAGTGCCCATACAAAATATAATTATATATGTCCTCTGAAGCACAATACATAATATGAACAACAACACTAAATACAACAATAAGCAGTAATCGGATTTCGCACCGTTTGATTTTGCTGTCTTTCATAAACAACCTTAATTTTTAACCAATTACCAAATATCGGTGACGCCTTACAGAAGAACATAACAGTGAATGTACTCAAATTGTTCATACGTACTAATTTAGTGCCCTGCGCTATTTCACCCAAGAGCTTTAGAATGTTTGTGCCCACAACCATACGTGACGTGTACGGGTACGAAAGTACAAACTCATAATTACAAGTTCGGCTCTGACACATTAACCAAAAATTTTCATTACACACAACTGTAGCAACATAGAACCAAAATTACTTTTTACTTCAAGCCAACACTTTTCAATTTCAATTATTACGCGCCCATCGTAATGTTGGGATTCGATTATATACCGCTGAACCAACGTATGAAACACACGCATAGCTACTAGACAACGCTCCTGGTTTGGAATTGTGCTGAAAAAGAAAGCTACTCTAGTTTTATATACTTTGCAAATTTTAAGGGCATAAATTTATTACTTTGACACACAACAAGTAAAACGTGCCCTATACGTGCCGAGCCTAAGTCCCATTATTCCCAATGCTTCCAGCGATTCTGATTAGTGCTAGAGTGCAACCGGATCTCTTTTTCTCATCCTCCGGTTCCGGCAAATAAACGGTCTCTGGTTCTAGTGGGATTTTCGACCGAGCACTTCTAAATTTATGATCGTAAAAATAAATCGTGTTACCTAAACTAAGGATATTGTGCTGGCGAGCAGCAGGTGTAACGATGAAAATTTTGTGCCACTCTCGGATAATGAGATAAAATTAGCGAAACAATACATACCTACGCTGTAGTAAGATTTCTGGATGCCAGGGCAACCTGCCGCCCTGAATACGGTTATGAACAAACAAACTGCCGTTATCTCTCCGCGCAACTTAAAATAAATGCAGTTTAGCTAACTTTTGCCGCATAGTAGATTGCTCCAACAGCGCTCCCAATTAGCAATGGTGGGAATACAGATACGGCCGTTGTTGCGCCTACAACAGTGCAGGAATTGAAAAATGAAAATTGCATTAAATTACAGAAGTTTCAGATATATATTATCTGTTAAACACATGAACAGCATACAAAGTTTTAGAAGCCGGTGCTGGAAGATTACAGGTATCCAGTTTCCAGTCGCACACAGCTATGATTTACACAGCACTGCTGAACACCAGGAAGCCAAATATGAGTAATTTTAGTATATACCCAATTTTGTAATACTTTTATAAAAACTCACCGAAATTTTGCAGCGAAGCGAAAATAGATCCAGCGGCAACATTACCAATACTGGACTGCCAAGCTGCTGCGAGACTGCCTTTGGCTACTCCGACTGCTCCAAAACCTGCTAGTTTTGCCGCACTGACGCACGCTGTTGCAGTCAACCACACGCCTTAAACTAGACTATAAAGTATACTTAAATAGACCAAAAACTGTCGTTTAGATTTTTAACTTGCTTGTCTAATGCGGATATATACGTATTTGTTTGTCGTTTCTCGAAACTACGGTGCACATTTCGGTAAGAAAACAGATATCTTAGTCATTGGCGCTATTTCGGTTTAAATAGAAAAACCCAAATCGAAAAAAATCGCTTAAGTTTAAAAAGCAGGTTTTGATAAACAGACTGACCCCTCCGGTTACGCAAAATTCTATTTTTGAAAGGAAGCCCAAAACACATTGATTCTATTGCAACAAAGCACAAATAGTTACATTTTCGCGTTTAAAACATTTAAGACATCGTTTAAAAATTATGGGTCATTCGCAATAATAACGTCACGCTATGTTAATAAATTCTTCAGTCTATTCCGTTTGACTGTTAGCAAAGACAACACTATATATAGCTCTGAATTAAGGATTGTACCGAGAGTGTTTTGAGACAGTGAGATTTGTCCCGAGCCTGTTCGAAGGGTATGGAGACAGTAGCCAAGCGAAAAATAAAGTAAAAAAAAATAAATTTTAGCGGCGATTTATTAGTTTAATTGTATGAAGCGGCAATTCAAAGCAGATAAATATTTAACAGTTTTGTTAAAAAATCTTTTCATTTTCGGTAACGGTTAAAAATTGGCCGAGACCGAGACCAAAAGTCTCGGTCTCGGTAGGTTGGGTCTCGGTCTCGGACTCGCTTTTTTGATCTAGGCCACCCACCCCTGCCGGATACCGGATATTTACGGTTGTGATGCCGAATACGTATCATAGAACTGTTTTACAAGTGATTGTCTATAACTTCTTGCTGCGATTACATTTTTTGGTAAGCCAAGAAATTCAAGTTTTGGTACGTTTTCAGCTACTTTTAACTTATGTAAGCAAACGAAAGTTAAACGCATTTTTCCATTAAATTTCAGTTTATTCTCAAAAATTATTAACTTTATAACAGACGAATACCTTGAGCACGCTAAAAATACAGCGAAAAATAAATGATTTCCACATATATAATATCCGGTATCTGGTTCCTGTTCCGGTAAAAAATTCAATATCCGTATCCGGCTCTGGTATCCGGTAAATCAATATACGGTCGCGCTCTGTATTCAGTTGTTTTCAAAGGAGGAGCCAATGTGTAAAAATCAAAAAAGTTTCTTCCGGGGATATAAAAGTTTATGCTAAAATCATCTTCCCTGTAAGAATATTTCCTCAGATGCAGGGTGTCAGAGGACAGACAGACAATGCGCAACCCACCTCCCTGACACAATGACTGTGCGCGACAGCCACGATCTCACGTACACTGCTCGTCCTTTGTGCCTGAGAAGCAGGGTTCAGTACCACCCACACCAAACCTGGTGTAGCATACAGCTACCACAGTACACCATTCTGTCAATGTAGCCAGCCGCCACAATAGGTGACTACCGAGTCGTGCATTACTACGACACACAGCCCTGTCTAACCCATAACTTAGACCTGAGAGCGAACACAATATGGTGCTGTACAACTGGCAATGAAATATTGGACCCGCCGGGGGTCCTTCCGGGCTACCCGCTTGCAAGGAAGACAAGCTACTCACTACATCTCTGGCCCGTGATATTAAAAGGCCAATTGCACACCATACTACATTCCCTGACTTTTCCACTAAAACTAAAAGAGGGCCTAATTATTTGCTATACTGAACATTCAACCTACCGAACCCGGCATTCGTTGCTTGTTGAGCCATATTCTTTGTACTAGTGATGTTCCGCCCGATTGCTAGCGACTTTGATTTTAGATAATCGTTTACATATAAGCTGATAAAAGCAAAAATGTCGTGGTTTGGCTACCAATAACAGTAATAAAAGTACAAACTTTCTTTTAACTACAGAAATACAATCCATAAACTCGAAAATACCAACTACACACTCGTGAAAATTCAATACCTAAAAGTTCCTAAATTCCGGGCAAAATCCTATTCCTCAACCTCTACCTATGTCGTTTCCCCTTGTTGTGCAATCTCAGTCGTTTCAGTCTCGGTCAGAGTATCGTGATTTATACATAACCGGTATAATTTTGACCTTGCCATATTGTCTGCTCATTTGTAAAACTACTGTGCTTTAACTTTCCTGCCAAACTCATATAAAACTTATTCCTAGTTCTGTCAATTTTACTTATGTCAGTTACGTGTATTTTTACATATATATATTTCGTATTGTGTTTTCAGGTGCTAAAACCCCATTTTCTGACCAAATTCTATACGCTCAGTACATTGCGCTTCCCCATTCCTGCAAATTCTTTCTCCTTTTGACCCTTTTGTGCCAGTTCCCACATGTCATATTTCTTGTGATCTTATATACACCTATTTTCATGTTTTCAGGCGTCCCCTTCCAGTTTCCTACTAATTTCAAGGTCCAATTCTTCCCCATTTGTGTTTATTTAGCCATATTTCTTTTTGTGTGATTATCATCATAATTTTTCTGGAATATTCTTACAGTTGGATGATCGCTTAGCTAGTGGGTGTGCTCAAATGATTTCTAACTTACACGTAAAACATAATATTATTCTCGGTTAGCATAGTGCGTATAATTCTTGCTTTGACGGAACTGTAGAAAGCATAAAATCGGAATCGGCGTATTTTTCTTAGTCGGAATAATAATTTTTAGGCCTGGGAAACTTTACTTACAATTTTCATAATTTGTGTATTATTGTTGTTATTGTGCCCGGACGTATTTCAACTAGCGGTCCCGTAGGTGTGTCTGACAGATCCTGCTCATTTTTCGCACATATATTGCGTTTTCCCAATACTTATAATTACTGTAATGCTTTTTGGCGACATGGCCCTCGTTCAAAAGCTATAATCACCAAAAATAAGGAAAATTGCCAATTTGGTATTAGCGGGACTAACGGGCCTGTGTTCAGTATTTTTGTGTTAATTACTTGTGCGTTACTAGTAAACCGGAAAAACAGCGTTGTATAAACTTGCGCGAGCCGTAGGAGTGTGTAAACCTGTGTTACAACTGTTCCAGGGTCAACTCGAAACTAGACCATACCCGCCTTCGGGTCGGTTGAAAATTCTCGTTTTTGACCAGTCCAGACCTTACAAAGACTGAGGCAGCATTTAGGCCCAAATATTTGATCACGCAGTAGTCTTTCAAAGTTAAGCAGTAAAAGGTCAGCATGCTAGGCTCTCCAGTCACGAACACATGGATTTTCTTTTCTTTGTCAAAACCCAGCAAGAAACTCTGGTCTTGAACACTTTTTTCAGTCGGGTAGGGCCGCATTGCCCATTCTCGTCGTACCTTCATCTCCTAGCTACGTCGTTTCTTTGGTATACAATCCCTACCGTCTCAGACTCTGCCTAAGTATTGTGATTTATACATAATCGGGGCCCATGTTACTTTACGGGGGGTCCCGTTCTCCAGCGGGACAGCAATAGTGCCGGAGATCACCGTTTGCTACTCCTGTTTGTGCATACGCTAAGATTATTCAATTTTCTTTTAATTGTGGGTTGGTTAGATCGCTTAGTGCGGGGGCTTGTGGGGCGGCAGCCACCCATCCTGCTTAGGGTTTTTGCAAGTGCAGGGGGTGCAAGGGGGCGGCAGCCCCATAATAAAATCAATCTTAACCAAAAGTATTGCTGTCTCGTATTCCGTTTTTCCTACGGAAATAATATCTACCCCATTTTCCCGTTTGCCAAAGAAAGCATATTGTTGTAATGGCGTCCACACGGTGATATTGGGTGGCCGTTCCCCTCACATTTGGCTGCCAGACATTGTGATTAAAAATTGATTTTTCGATTCATTCCGCATCCCCTCGTTCAGAACTTTTCAACTCTACCCGGGTTTTGAACGAGAAATAAATCGCAGTTTTATAACAGGTACGTATTAAAATGCAGTGATATGCAAGCCAGCTGTGGTTGCCAAGTCCGGATTTGTACAGAGGGAAGCGCAGGTGGCGCAACCCCAACTGCGAAACTCTTCGTTCCCCTCCCCCCGATCAAACGAATTTTGTATAATCTGAAAAGTTTGATTTGCGTCGTCCCATTGTCCTGTTTCTCCACCGAAAATTTGCAGCTGTCCCGTTTTCCCATTTGCCCGAAAGAAACCTGTCCCGTTTTCCCGGCAAAAATTTGCAGCTGTCCCGTTTTTCCCACCGAAAATTTGCAGCTGTCTGGTTTTCCCATTTGCCCGAAAGAAACCAGTTCTGTTTTCCCGTTTTCCACCAAAAAATGGCAGCTGTACCGTTTTCCGATTTGTTCAAAACAGGCCTGCCCCACTGTTTCATTTTCTCAACGAAAATTTGCAGCTGTCCCGTGTTCCCATTTGCCCGAAACAAACCTGTCCCGTTTTCCCGTTTTCCCATTGAAGATTTGCAGACGTTTCGTTTTTCCATTTGCAAGAAACAAACCTGTCCCGTCATCCCTGCGAAAATTTGCAGCTGTCCCGCTTTCCCATTTGCTCGAAACAAACCTGTCCCCTTGTCCCGTTTTCCTGCCGAAAATTTGCAGCTGTCCTGTTTTACCATCTGCCCAAAACGGGCCTGTCCCATTGACCCGTTTTCCAAGCAAAAATTTGCAGCTGTTCAGTTTTCCCATTTGGGCGAAACAAACCTGTCCCGTTTTCCCGTTTTTCCAGCGAAAAATTGCAGCTGTACCGTTTTCCAATTTGCCCGAAACCGTTTTTCATCCATTTTCACATCTGCCCGTAATGCTGTCGGCAGGAGTATCTGAATTTGCCAGTATTACACTCCTGAGTCTTGCTGCCCCGCGGGAAAACGGGACGCCCCTATTAAATGTAACATTGGCAATATACGTTATCATATTATGCTTGCCATATCACTTGCGCATTTGTCAAGGCTACTATGCTTTATCTATTAAAACGTATTGTGTTTTCGGCTAATTTCAGTTATTTCATTTACATGCAGTATTACCTATATTTCATATTGTTTTCAGGTACTAAAACCTTATTTTCCCAACGAATTGCATGCACTCAGTTTAATGCGCTATCCAATTTCTGCCAATTCTTTCCCATTTGATCTTTTTGTGCCAATTCCTACATGTCATATTTCTTGTGATCTGATATGCTTATTTTCATGTTTCGGGCGTCCCATTCCCGTTTCCTACTAATTTTCAGGTGAACATTCGATTTCACACATCCATTTCTGCCAACTCCGCCCCAATTGTGTCTATTTACCATGTTTCTGTTTGGTCATATTAATAATTATGATTCACGAAGTTTATATGGTATTTACGGTAGCTTAGCTAGTGGTCTGTGCGTACTTGACAGCGAATTACACATATAGTGTTATTTTCGGACGGATTAGAAATATAGATTAACCGAGTGATAAAAAGTATTAATTCAGAATCGGAATATTGTTGTTGCCGTAATTGTTGCCCGTACGTATTTCGATTAGCTGTTCCGTAGGCTGTGTCTGACAGAATTGGCTAATATTTTGGGTTCCTGTTGCAATTCCCCGGAACTTTTTGCTGTTATGTCAGTCCCACACTACCGTTGGTTTGAGTTGTACATGAATAGTCCGCCCTGTTTATTTTTTCTGTGGACAGAATTGCTTATCGCAGTAACTCTGAGCGGACACAATTTTAGCTATGTACAGCGTCCATGCATAGTTTTCGTTTTCCACAAACTGTCTACATACAGTTTTCGTTTTGAAAAAATGTCCGTATACCAAAAGTAAGAGATATATTAAAAATTTCACGCCAAGTTTGAATTTTCCTACCAAAATTTGAACTTCCCCGCCAAAATTTGAATTTTCCCGCCAAAATTCAAATTTTCTGCAAAAATAAATCAATTTTCCAGCCAAAATTTGAATTTGCCACCAAAATTTGAATTTTCAGGCCAAAATTTGAATTACCCGCCAAGGCTTGAATTTTCCCACCGTAATTTGAATTTCCCACCAAGATTTGAATTTTATACCAAAAAATTAATTTTCCCGCCAAAGTTTGAATTTTTCCGGCAAAAAGACAGTGGAAAAACACGCATTACTGACAGGTTTCTGTTCTTTCGAATATATGAAATATCTTATATTTGCGTCCGAACGTCTTTTATTTAGATATCCGGACATAGTTTCTTAGATATCATTGGCGTCCAGTACTAGGTATGCATGTTACCGCGAACGGTATAGGTTGCCCAGTTAACGTTTAATGGACACTGTAGAGCTTTTAACAAACGACTGGGTGTGAAATCCAAACCAATGGTAACGTGGGACTGACATTATATTACTTTTCGGCCGTATGGCCCTCGTTCAAAAGTTATAATGGAACATCCACGTTATACTGCACGCTCTACTGCAAAAAAATGCATGGGTCTTAGTAAGACCCGACGTCGCTTTAACACACTATTACGAGACCACTATTATGTCCGGTAGCCCTAACGAGGACGTAAAGACATATTGCACTGTGTTCATATAGCATCGCAAACATACATACCAACACCACAAACACACATACACACTTATTGATTATGCTTAATTTTTTACCTTTTGTCCCGACTCCCTTCGGACAGTGTCGGGACAATTAATAGTGTCTACGTACCGCATAAAATTGTACCTACACGCTAGATGCACACTCAAGTTGTACACAGATCCCTACCGGGTGCTTGGACAAATTTTTAACTTAGCGAGCGCATTATAACGTAGATGACCCATAATCACCAAAGATCGGGGGAAAACTATAATGTGTCATAAGCGGGACTAATGGGTTTGTGTTTATCATATAGCATTGCGCACTTGTTAATTGCCAGTAAAACATATAGATAGTGTCTTACAAACGTGTACGAGCCGTAGCATTGTGTAAAGTTTCAATGGCATTCTGCGGTAGCTTAGCTAGTGGTTTGTGCGTACTTGACTGCAAATTATACGTTTAATATAGTATTATTTTCGGAGAGATTAGAAATATAGATTCTCGCCTTGCCGGAGCGATAACAAGTAGTAATTCGGAATCGGCATGTTTTATGTGGTCGGGATAGTGATTTTTAGTCTCGGGAAACAAGTGGGCCCATGCATAGAACAGGGCCGGAACAGTAGTATAAGCATATTCCTAAGCCTATAAGCCTAAGCTTAAGCGTATGGATGAGCCTATTCCTATGCCTAAGCCTAAGCATAAGCCTAAGCAAAAAAATTAGTCTAAAGCTTAAACTGACTCTATTATAGCCCCTCCGGAAAACGATCCGGCCCTGTTCTATACTTGGGCCAACAAGTGTATATATACCGTTTTCGTACTATTGTGTGTTGTTGTAATTGTTGCCTTTACGTGTTTCGAAGAACTGTCCCGTAGGCAGTGTCTAAAAGCGGGGTTCACGTTATAACTGGTGCAGTCGGGTCACGATTTGTCACATGTGGATTCGACATCATCATAAATTTTTGTTACCATCATATGATACGGACAGGCAAAAGAGGAATATCATGTGATATTGCTATACAAAGCACAGGTACACAGGTTATCTCAATATACAAGTGTTCGAATGTCTCTGTAGGTGGCTCTGCCACTCTTATTTCAAACTAAAAACTAAAACATAAACTAAAACCAAACCTTGAACCACACCTTAAGGGAGTCTCTGGCTCCACCTAGTCTCTCTTAGAACTTAAGTTAGGCTTAGGCGTTGCTACAAGACGTAAAAGTGGTAAAAACTATGTTATGGCGGCTGCGTCCGCAATGTGAAACTTACTGGGCCCTGCGTGGCCATTGAATATAGTTGCATATAGTTCTGGTTGGTTTTGTGTGAAAGGATATATAGCTAGGCTATGTCGGCACCAATATGGTGCTTTATATTTGTGTGGATGTTGCATTATTATTGTTGTTGTAGGTAGACTGCACAGGATGGGTGGCTCTGGACCTAATTTGGCATCGTCGGACAACCAATTGTGGGTGTCGGTCTGTTTGCAAGTTTCAGACATATTGCTGAATATCATATGATATTCCAAACTACATCATATATGATATTCAGCAAAACGGATTTGGAGTATCATATGATATTCCATTTTGTAGCGTAAGACGAATCGTAAGACATTCCGCCAAAATTTGAATATTCCCGTCAAAATTTGAACTTTCCTGTCAAAATTTCAGCCAAATTTTAAATTTTCGCGCCAAAACTTAAATTTCCCGCCAAAATTTGAATTTTACCTAAAATTTGAATTTCCAGCCAAAATTTGAAGTTTCCGCCAAAAATATAATTTTCCCGCCAAACTTTAAATTTTCCTGCCAAAATTTAAATTCCCACCATATATATTAGTGTTGTTAGTTACATTGTCTCGTATGATCATTTTTAAAATGTCCACTTTAGTGACCCGAATAAGAGGGGGGCTGATATTTGTTTGGCCTCTCCAGAGGGTACTCCCCTTTGTAATTCGGTTACGGACTGTTATTTATGTTAAACCGCGCTACGCTGACCTTCGTTATACTGATATATCCGGTACTGCAATCATCCGTTGAATTAAACGTTTATTTGTCTTGTGTCAATAGCTTGAGCGAGTAGATTTGCTATTACTTTGCTCTAAGCTTAAGCCTAAGCGCTACGTGTTTACTATTACTGATTTTAGAATCGCCGATTAGTATAACCAGTCAAATATAAAACAATACATAAAATTACTTGTTAATTTGCGGGTACCGACCCCACCGCTTTGTTTTATCGTAGTTGTATTTTGTTCGAAGTTTTCTGATATATAAATATTTAAGTTTTTGAGCACTGTAGCTCCTTGCTTTAAGTTTCGTGTCTTGTCTACTAAATATTTTGAAATCTAAAAAATTGACATTTCTATAAATGTTTGCTGGTATAAAATCTGAATATTTTATGTGTTTGGGGCGTCAGTTTGAATCAGAATATTTGAAGTTGCAATATAAACCGAATTCACATTAACTTTTGTTGATTTTACTTCACTTGTAATTCGCGTTGCCAGCTGCACTTGCGGCGGCGTTCCGAGCCCGTCCCCGTCAGAAATTTCTGCATCCGCTGTTGAAAGCGGGGCACCACTAAAAGTAACATGGGTTGATGTTTGCAAAATTTAGCGTAAGTATATATTTCAGCGTGATTCTTTCTTCTTGAAACGTAAAACGACACATGTGTATGTAGTTCGAGGAAAGGGTGACATTTAATGGATTCTCTGTTGCAGCAGTTTAAACCAGACGGAGATAAACAGAATCAACTCAATTTCAGGTGGCAACGCAAGTATTTATAGTCAGTAGCAATCTTCTAAACCGAATTCCCAGCACTATAGAAGCAGTTTAATAAAGAACCGTTTTTAGAATTGTTTTAGTACTTTCTTTAAAACAGCAAGTTAAAACCAGTGCTTATGACACGAAAATTGCCAAAAAATGCAAAATCTAGTTTCGGATATCGGAAATAGAAAATTTAATTTCGGATATCCCGATAGGATAAGTATATATCAACAAAAGTAGCCGGAAATCCGAATATGAAAAAATATCCGACGACCATCACTAGCTATCATGTGATTTAGTTTCAGCACACAACAGGGACTGAAACCGAAAGAAACAGTTGCAAAAATTGACAATCTATTAAGTACGAACCTATATACGCCCAATATATCTCAAATGCCATACTGCTTTTTTAAATATTGTTTTTACATGGACTTCGGAGCACTTGATTTTCTAGTAAAAATTTTATACGCTTCGAAGTTGCAAAAATGTAAGGACATGAGTTTATTCTGTTGCTCTGCGAGTTTAAATTATAAAAATGTTTAATTTTTAAAATTTGTATATTGACAGGCCGACGACAATACTTTACAACACGCTCGATAACAAAAACAAGATTATACGTCCAACGCAGATAACAGGGAACAACTGGTGGTCTGCCACCGGCTTCGGTAGAAATTTTGCCACACCGCCCTCAATTTATTTAATACTGAAATTGTGGTTTTATAAAAATTCGGGACGTTGGTGAGTTGGTTTGTAACTGAGGCAGTTGTTGAAGCTTTAGTTGCCAAGATTTCTCCGAAAAAAAGTTAAAACCGAATTTTGTCAGCACTTCGAAGGTTAGGTTTAAAGTTGACAACTTTAGAACCATTTTTAGTACTAAATTCTGTTTAACTTTCAGTTTCAGCAAGATTTGTGGTTCTCCGGTTCTGATTTTTTTCACCGCCGGTTGCACCCTGACACACATATGACGTGTGGACGTCGATACAACCACGCATGTCACTGACATAATCAAGCGAACAGCTGATAACACAACAATGTCATACAGAACGAATCTTTACCACAAACTTGAGTTGGTATATAATTTCTAAAATAATAATAATAATAATAATATCACTAATATAACCGAATGATTACAGACTTAGGCTCGTTAGTCGTTATTTTATAGCTGGCACTTGACATAACCCAAAATGCGAACGTACCGCGCGTAACAATTTAAAACTCAAAGTACACTTTACTTCAATTGCATTAAATCGGCATTACAAATAGCAAATTACATGGCCAATCGCCACAAAAACTCCAAACGGTCATTTTAGCTAAAGACTTGCAACAAAACGTTATGCGAAAAGCATACCTCATCGAAGCCCTAAACCAAACTTCATACCTAATTCGCTATATACCTAAACTCTAACACTGTATACAAATACCCAAGCAATCAACCAATCAAAACGTCACTTGCACATTGTACATCCATGAAAAATGACGACTTGTAGAAAACAAAACGATTTTTAACTATAATTTTTTAAAAATTCAAAAATCGATAAAAGCTTCACTGCTCAATAACGCTTAAACGACTACTTCTTAGCCGCACGACGTTTTCGTTGCAACCGGCGCATCCGCTTTTTCTTCCACTTGTTTCGCATAGTTGTTATCTTCTCGCACACAAGAACAAAATAGATAATTTAATATACACCCCAGCGATTAACTAATGTTCTATACACAATGATACCATTCAAATCTGAAAAATTTTGCAACAGTCACACGTTCAAAATGGCATATTGTAGTGCAAATTGCTATAAAGGGTAATTAAAAACCTGCTTTGGGCAAAAACAGAAAGGCTTGATAACATAAATTTTAACAATTCCCAAACTTATACAAACTCATGGAATAGCGCAACTTTTTTAACAAATAGAAAAAATCCGCTATCGAAATTACCGGGACCTTCAACAAAAAATTCACCGAGAGCCGGAGGTCCATTTTCTACCGAAGCGGAACCTTCAGTTGCAAGCTGCTACATACATATTAAGCTGAACCCTGTCACTGACGGACAGGGTGCAATCGGAGGTGAAAAACACAGAAGCCGGAGGTAAACAAAACTTGTCGCAACCCGCGGTGACACAAAATTAGGTAGTTAAAATAATGTTTAATTTGTTAATTTTAACAAAAATGTGTAATGTGTTGTTAAATTGTTTGGTTTTGCGCTTGTTCTAGCCTGCTGACAGGATTATTCCTATAGCAAATATACGCTTTATTGTGACGCTCAACGGCCAACTCGAGCATCAGTTGTTTGAATTGTTCCTATTGGCGGCAAAGTTTATGCCCGTTGCGTTTAAACCACAGCGGTCCCTGGTAAACTGTTGAGTTCTACTTCCTAGACCTATTCTATATGCAATCGGAGACTCCATATCTATCGTTATAATCAGGGAGCAACCAGCGGTTAAAAAACTGGAGGCCAGGGTGCAAACGGAATTCCGGTTCCGGAAGAAATCCGGTATTATTTAACAATCCGGTTCCGGTAAGAAATCCGGTATCTTTTCACCAGAATTTTCCGCTATTGAAAATTTTTTCTCATTCGAAAATTTAACAAAAATTGGCATATTATTTGAACTTATTTTTCTAAAATTGTCCAAGCGTGTATTACCAAAATTTTCAATTTGTGCCACACTCCATAATTTATCATGTTTCCACCTACCGCATTTGTTTCAGGATTTTGGCATTCTAAATGGTGTGTTTACAGCATTAAATAATCAGCAAAACGTAGTCAACAAATAACTTTGAGCTTCTATTTCGAAAATAACTCAAAATTTAAAGCGACATAAATATCACGGCAAAAACAAAACTCAAAAACTCAAAAAATTTCACCACCCAAATCAGCAACCGGATTCAAAGGTCGATTTTCTGCTGACAGCAGACCTCCGGTTGCACACTGCTTGTAAATTAAAGCCAAACGTTTGAACAACACTTACGACTCAAAAACGCTTATTATATAATACAACACACACATGGACGCAATAAACTTTATTATATACAGAAAACAACAAAACATAAAACGTATAAAATACGGATTCACATACGTTTGGACAGCATTCAATTTTTTTGGCTTATATATGATTTCAGTATTTACACAATATTCTTGTCGAAAAAGTAAAAAACAAGCAAATGAAACTCTGCTATACTAAAAATTCAACTAAATAATAGCACATCCTCACAATAATAATTTTCTAAACCATGCGGACCAGTTTTGTCACCTAAACGTTTCAGCATATTGTGGGTGGGTAATGCTGTCATGGTCAAAAAAACGGTTATTCTGTACAATTCAAAGCGTCAAACATTCATTACCAAAAGCTTGCAATGATCCGGAGAAGTCATGAAAACTTGAAATATATGCCAAATGCTATCTACTATCCGGATTATCATTTGAATAAAAATCATAAAGAAACACTCTACACACACCATCAGCTCCTGCAGTCAAAATAGCGCGCGTTTCCGCGAACCACGCTAAATCTAATATTTCGCCTTCATTTCCTGGTAATTCACTACAAAGCGTACCGTTTCGAATATCCCACAACTTTAAGACCCCATCAATCCCTGCCGAAGCGAAATGGTACGTATCCAAAGGGCACAGACGTGTGACACCTCCACGATGATGTAAGTTGATCCTAGGCTGCCCAGAAACCATATCCCAAACGACTACGGTATCCGGTAAGCCAGCAGCAACCAAATATTGTCCGTTCGTTGTAAAAACTACGCTTTCAACTCCAGTACAACTTTTCGGTTCGGACGTCCCAAATTCCATATCTTCCGGTTCCCCAGTTATTCGGCCATTAGCCACCTGTCCATGCCAGACCACGGAATCTATGTCCATATCAGTATGCTTAGAATCAAGGTCCCCAGACACGTTGGCCCCTGCTTGCTTGCTAGGGCTCTTCTCAGAATCGTACTCTTCCAGACCATCTCGTAAACCGCTACTCTCTTCAAGACTTCTCGGCAAGGTATCCAAATCCACTGGCTGAGGCAACACAACATTGGGTGGCAAACAAAACTGAGCAATCATTTTCAAGCTATCCAACTGAGCAACTATAACTCGACCGGATTCATCACCGCTCGCTCCAAACGTCCTTGCACTAGAATCAGTGAACACAGCGACACAATTCACCGATGCCTCATGCGAAAACGATGGTGTAGCAGCTGCAGACGTTTTTAGATCCCACAACCTTAGACCGCCGCATTTATACCCGGCGTAGACATGCTTGCCAGCGGGCAAAAACTGGCCTGCGGAACAACTCGACCCAGGACTCGCCATAACTTTACACTGTACCCGTGTTCTACTCTGGACGCTCACGCCACACTGTCGGCCATCGTCAGAATACTCCTTACCGTCACCTCCAACATCCATCCTGGATCCTCGTGGCAGACGAACCACCAGCCACATCCACACGTCACCAGACCCACTGCCGGCCACTAAAATATCCGCCGCTGCCGGATGCCACTGTAGCCATTCGACTTCGGCACCGAGTTGAAATTCTTCAATTTCTTCTCGAAAATCCGACAGCTCGTAAATTCGGATCGCGCCAGCCAAATCGCCAATTGCAACCATTGTTCGCTTGCCGTTCAACGCAATCGCGACTACAGAATCGCCGAAGTTCGCAAAACGATGAATTTCGACACCGGTTGTCGCGTCCCAGACATATGCTGCATCGTCTTCGCCTCCACTGATTGCAAACAATTGTTGTTGTTGTTGTTGTTGCAACTGTTGTTCTTCATGTTGTTGTTGTTGTTGCAAATGTTGTTCTTCATGTTGTTCTTGTTGTCCCTGTTGTTGCAGTTGCGATTGTTCTACTAGTTGTTGTGTTTGTTGCTGCTGTTCTTCACGCTGTCCTTCCTCCTCCCCACGTTGCTGTTGTTGTATTCGTTGTGGTTGCTGCTGCCCTTGATGTTGCTGCAGCACGCTCAGCGCACAAATTGCGTACACTTGACCCGTATGTCGCGTAAATTGAACTTCAGAAACGTCTGTTTGTGTTGCGCTGGGTTCATTCTCTTGCCTTCCAATCGCGCTACACAATAAATCATCGTTGTGTTCACTGGTAAAGTTACCATTCTGCAACTCTAAGCTAGGGCACTGATCATCCGGTGCACTACCACATCCGTTTTCAGTACTGTTAAGATCCATTGATTTACATTACTAATAAATCTACAATAAAACACAGATTCAAGAACACAGATTCAAGTAAACAGTGATAAATGAAAAATACACCACAACATATTAAACATCTGCATCGACGTTGTAGTAAAATTAATAACAAATATTCAATTCAGTTTCATACTGGTACAAAAATAAAGGAAAAGTATAGGCCGATTTCATAAAATGCACGATGAAATGCTAACAGAATGCACCTTCGTACTAAAAACAGACAAAACGGAACCAACGGTCAATTATAAGCTTAACCATATAAACTGATGTCACCGAATACAGATAGCAGGATGTTAACGGATAGTAAAAATAGCGGGAACGCATAGCGATTAAAATAGCAGCAACGGAAAGTAGATATTGAAGTATGAAAGTTTCAGATGTTTCGTTTTTTTTTGTCAACAGAACTGATGTATGCAAACAATCACTGGGGTTTTTAACCGAAGTTCTTAAAATTTTACATGTATTTCGTCATTTTTATTGCATATCGAACGGCACATGTACAGAACAGGGCCGGAACAGTAGCATAAGCATATTCCTAAGCGTAAGCGTATGGATGAGCCTATTTCTAAGCCCAAGCAAAAAAATCAGTCTAAACTTAAACTGACTCTATTATAGCCCCTCCGGAAAACGATCGGGCCCTGTTCTACACATCAGCCTATCGAACAATTGCAGCATATATATAATAAAAAATTGTGAGAAATATTTAGGGATGTGCCGAATAATCGGCATCGGTAATAATCGGCACTTTCGTGAGTATCGGCACCGGCACTGCAATAAATTGCCGACTTTTTGCATATAGTCAGTTGCAGGGTGTAAACGGATAGCGATCAAAATAACGGAAATGGATAGCGATCAAAAGAGCGGAAACCGATATTGAAGTGCAAAAGTTTCAAAAATGTTTTATTTTTCTGCCAACAAAAGTTGAGGCGTACCTACATAATATTCACCGGTTTTTAAAAATATTAAAGAAAAAATGGCGGATGACTGGATGGATTTCGTGATTTTTATGTCATTTTAAACAATGTAGCCTATCTGTAAAGAAAAATTACGAGTTATATACGTGATTTATAATAATTTTTGAACTTAAAAATGACAGAATTTCCGTTGTGGAAACGGATATCCGGTTACACCCTGGTCACTTGGAATAATAGATTATGGTTAAGAATTCAGGTTTCATATAATTTTAAGTGCATTAAGCATGGTGTCTAAAGTTGGAATGCGCATCGGTTCGCCAAAATTTCAAAATAATAATCGCCATCGGCATCGTCAAAAATTTTGGTATCGGCACATCCCTAGATAATTTTGGCTTCACCTAAAATCACAGCAATATGGTAAAGACGAACATTTGTAAAGTTCTGTAGGTTTATACCGGATCCAGATATCCGGCTGCACCCTGGTACACAATGCACTTTAGGTTGCAAGTTTTATAGCAAAACCACAAGCTTTCGAATCAGTACCTATTCCGACATCAAAACAAAAAACGTTAGCCAAATAATAGTATCGCTCGATATGTGATGCATACATACAAAGTCACAAAAAGCCATCGATTTTACTATTAATAACAAAAGCCAGCGCATAAAATGCATAAAGCATCTACCACTGCATAGGTCTACAATATCAATCAAATTTGCACTAAGTACAAGAGAAGACTGGACGTTATACAAAAATATTATAGCTTAAAAACGTGAAGTACATGGATTGGTAGTCACGATAAAAAGTTTCACTTGAAATCAGCGTTCACAAAAACTTCCAATATTTTTAACTCTTACAGTGTTTTCAAAGTTAAACAGAACATTCGAAGTTAACTATTGTTGATCTTAACAAAAGTGTCAAATTTTACTAACTCAAGCAAAACCAGTAAACATCCAAACGGTTTCCTTGAATTCCTTCTACCGTAATGTTACAATTGTTGAACAAATCTCACTATTATTGACAACGTCCAAAAAATTAATACAATCAATTCTACTTAATATACAAACAATCAAATAAACTTAAACTGCACATAGAGTTGCAAAATTGCATCGTATACGTATAATAACATAGACAGCCAACGACGAAAATAAGCGTAACTTACTGACTACAAACCTGTTTTTAAAACAGGAAGTATATTTTTTCAATGGACAACTGGCAGAGGAACTGACTTTTTCCGCAATAAATACCGGAACCAGACTTACAAAAACCAACACCGAATTACTTTACCTGATCTCAAAAATTGACAGAAAATAATGGTTGTGCTAGCATTTTGGAGTCGAGTCAGCGAGAGCCCTCAATATTTGGATAAACCTTGAGCCATAATCTTACGCATGGCTTCCACCGTTGACTCACTGTAATAGAAGTAAAAACAAAAACAACGACATTCAATTGCGTAGAATAAATGCATAGAAAACAAGCGAACAACATGAAAAGCTAAAACACAACGCATATGTACATTGTACAACACATATTATACACGTAGAAGTAATGGTCGCGGTCTCAGTGATCCAGACTTAAAAATTTAATATCCAAAGCCGTTTAAAAAGCGACTCAACAGCAATATTTTTGTACAAATAGAGGATTACGTTTTACCAATGAACGAACTTTAGACAAGAATATGCAACTGGACACATTCTAAGTAGAAAAAGTTTTCAGCACATTTTTTATTTTGCCCATACCAAATCTATAGGGCCCACTGTCCCTACAAAATAAGGTAAAGTCCATACCCTGGTTTACATAGAATCATCATCGACTCGTTGTTATACTGATCATAGATATTGCTATTGCTTTTTACTACTACAATTATACAACATCAAAAATTCCACTGTATTCGCATAAGTACCGCATAGTTTGCGTTGCAAAGTTTTAACATATACTGCTCCTGGTTCAGCTCCAAAAATAATTACTAGGGATTTGGCGATACCAAAATTTTGGCCGATGCCGATTCTTATTTTGAAAATTTCGATGCCGATTTCAAATATAGTACACCATGTTTAAAGAACAGATAGGGTAAGGATACTATACTATATCATTAGACGGAGTCACTTAAACCATAACCACCACAAACGATTAGTTTCCCTGATCAGAAGAATTGACATACGCCAAGTTTCCTTTATTTTGAGCACTCTCCGTTTCCGTTATTTTTACTATCCGTTAACACCCTGCAATTGACTGTTATGTAAAAATGCATCGGCAAAGAATCGGTAACTTTTTGCAGTGCCGACGCCGGTACTCACAAAGTGCCGATTGTTACTGATAACAGTGTCAATTAATCGGCAAATCCCTGAATAATTACTAATACCTCAATAAATTTCACTAAACCACAAAGGCATGAAATGATAAATAAAATAGAAACATTGTGAACAAAAACACAGAAAAGCTCATTCTCACAATAAATTAGCTCATTTTGACCAACGGTACATCGCGCCGCATCCAACAAGAATCACACACCCAAGCTGCCCATTGTTCGGCTTTTAGCATTCTAAACGCGTCTTCTGACAAGCCAGCGCATACACGATGATACCAGAAATTGCATCCAATCTGTAACAAAAATCCCACATTTTAATAACATGCATACGCGTAGGCAAAAAAGCACAGGGCATTTCCCACCCAACCCCCAATTTTTCAACAATTTAAAACATATGCGTTCACTATTGTTGGGCTGAATTGCGTAAATATCGATGGCGCGACCGAGTTTATATCGTATGCGGGTGCTCCGAAGCCCGCAACAGTTAACAAACTCTCATAACGTAGTATCCAAGGTAAAACTGCTGATGCTTTATAACTCACAAACACCAGCCCAGGCACCTTAGTGTTTGTTGCAATAGAATGCAACAAACAAACATTGTAGACACGCTGGCTTTATCTAAAGTCTACTCATCAAACTTTAGACAACGTCAATAGTAAAGCCATTTCCGATTCTTCGTCGTTCAGAAAACGTGTCATGTTACTGTTTATAAATGCGCTGGCCAGTAAAGCTTACAATAAAATCAAATGAACTAGCTACACAACCAAACTTTCACAGCGAGGACAGCACTTTCCCACTTATGTTTGTTCAATTTCTGATTAAGGGTTAAGCTAGTTTACCAGTTTGAAATCTTTCTAAAACTTAATTATAGTTGCTCTTGGAATATACGTATAAAACATAATTGAAAAATATGACTTCATGTAATAAACAGAATAAGTAAGTCTCGGTTTGGCTGGTCTCAGTCTTGTCTTAAAGTTTTGGTAAATTTTCAAACTAAAAACAAACTCCCCACGCCTTTTCGCTTAATAAACATTTTTTATAATTTAAAACTGTATATAGCTGGTTAGAAAAGGTTTTTTACAACAAACTAAAAATATCACGTTGCCTAAGAGATGAGAAAATTCAAGAAAATTGCTTAAACCCTCACCAAGTTTATTGGCAAACTGAACAATTAACATTCGATTATGACTGTAAAATAATCAAGACTTTTAGGTCTCGGTTTCGATCTTCACTCTCCCTTCTAATAAGCATCCACATACTTACATATTTTAGTGTAAAATTAGAACACTCTGATACTTAATTTGTTAGCAGAACGAAACACAATTGTTACACTTGATAAATTAACCTCACAAATCATTGCATCTTCGTTGTCGTGTATTTCTTTGTGACACATTCCACACGGGAATATAGGAGGGGCATTGGGATTTGTTGTTGACAGTACCACAGATTGATCTGATGGATAAATGCGTGCCGGGGCAGGCGCTCCTGGATGCATCATACCATGTGGTTGCGGCATATAATGTGCGCCATAGACTGGTGTAGCGTAGTGATACATTGGCATTGCTGTCATCGGACCATGCTGTTGAGCAGGCGGCATTGGATAATACGGTACGTTGCACTGAACTAAAAACTAAGCGAACGTATACATACCAAGACATGTAAGTACTTATGCTACGGCGCAGTCATCGAAGGCATTAATTTGAGTGTAATTTCAAAAACTAAAAATGCTGTTTGCAAAATCTATTGCAAAATCTATAGCATTAAAACTTTAAATTGTGCCGCCACCTGCTCGCTTTCCGCAATCCACAACTAAACTTAATGCAGGAAAGCACAGTAAATTTGAACACAACACAGTATTTCAATAAAACTAAACTTTATAACTAGGGATGTGCCGAATAATCGGCATCGGTAATAATCGGCACTTTTCGGTAGCATCGGCATCGGCACTGCAAAAAAACTGCCGATTCTTTGCGAATACTTTTTGCACATAATATCAGTTGGAATGTGATCAATTTTATTTCTGGGCGCATACCAGTGTGTCTTCTTAGGAAAATTGTTATCTATCTTGCGTTTATGTTTGAAAAAATTAATTGAAATTAACCGTTCTAATAAAATTATAATCGTTTATGATGGGTAGGGTTTAAGTCTTTATATAATAATGTAATGTAGTATGCTATTTGTTTATTAAGCATGGTGTACTAAATTTGGGTATATAGTACGTGCGTATATACATTATTAGACCGGTTAAGCGTCGCGCAAAGCCAACTTTAGAGCTTTTTCTGACCTAAAACTCAAGACACAGATGAGTAGAAATGAAAAATCTGTTACCCATATGTCCATACTGCATAGGTTCATCAAATGGATTTGTAGCTACCATAACACCGTCAGACGACGAAGGAGCTGCTTTTGAAAATTTTGATGTCATCTACAAAGTTTAAATTCATTTTTAATATATAATACGAATTACATTGAGAAAGAATTATTACAAACGTGCTGCCTACCAGGTTTTTGTTAAACAAACCAAGGTGCAACTGGACATTTGAAAATGCAGGAACCGGATAAATTAATATCTGGCGGAGTCGTATAATTAATTCAAATCTAATACTAAACGACATTCGAAAACGTATCAGAACGTAGCTAACAATTCTTCCTTCCGTAGCCTATTGTATGCAAAGTGTTTACGTGGCAAAGCATAACATCTCACACCCTTGCATTTTTAGCACTTTACCAATGACCCTATCCTACTATTTTGTGTTTGTAGCGTTGTGTTCAGTTGCAATATTTGTTTGGCCCACGTTACTTTGAGGGCATCCAATTTTCCTTAGGTATTATAAAATACATGTGGCTTAGGATTAAGGCTATTTTCCGCTTCAGCTTAGGCGTAGTTAAGACTTATTTTTACGCTGAAGTTAGGTTTAAGCTTAAGAATACGAATACACTGAGATAATGTTACACCCGTAAAATACACTGATCATTTTTATCAGGTTTTCTAGTGTTATTGTAACCCAATAAAGATTGTGGACGCACACGGGCACTGTTGGTACACGTGGAGTAGCATATGTATATGCAGTGTGTGTAATGTAAAAAACACATGAATACACGTGTGTATATAGCGTTAGAGAAAATTATATATCGGCCGCGTGATGTAATGGTAGCGCGCTTGACTCGCGAGCGAGAGGTCCGAGGTTCGATTCCCGGTGTGGCCATATGTTTCGGAGAAATTTAGGAAAAAAACCATGTATATTCGCAATACTTCAGAGAAAGGGTCCCAACCATGCAGTTCTGACATGGACGTCCCTCCGAGCTTTTAGCAGTAAATAGCTGGCCCATGGATTCGGAGAAGTATGCATTTGCGGTCCATGACGACCGCCTGAAGAAAGGCGAATGTTGGTATGTATACGTGGTGTAGCATATGTACGTATGTGCATAGTGTGTGTAATGTAAAAACACATGCATACACGCGCACATATAGCGTTAGAGAAAATTAAATATCGGCCGCGAGGTGCAATGGGTAGCGCGTTGGCTCGCGAGCGTGAGGTCCGAGGTTCGATTCCCCGTGTGGCCATGTTTCGGAAAAATTACAAATAATGGTTTCAATATTTTCAAGCCTTCAAAAACATCCGGCAAGTGAAAATACTGGAAGAGCCAAATGTCAATTTATTGGCGGGCCGGTTATCAGGTTGCACCCTGAACAGTACGCACTTTAGTGTTCAGACAAATGCCTACATACATGAAATGTTCTTACCTTAATTACTGCGTGTGCAAACTACAACCTTAACATATACGTAATTATTTATACCGAAAAATTAACTCTATGCAGTTTTTGGGTACTCAAGGGTGCTGTTTTCTCGTCATGGAAGAATGGTAGCCGGAGACTCTAAATTTGAAGTAGCAAGACAATTGTTTGAAAGCAAAGTCTAAATCTAAAAGTCTACATACAATTACAGCATGGTTGCAGGCCGCAGGCCTAAAAGGTTTTTATACGCACAACATAGGTATTAAACTCAGTTTTTTCATACCATGTCTTGAAATAATTTCGATTTATCACAAGCTGACTACGTTGACACATACACATGTAAGCAAAAGCATGACCGTTTTATACATGATCACTGGCCACGCATACCCAGCATATTCACACGTATGCACATGTAATCTTATATAAGTTAAGTAGCTAAAACAGCGCGACCTAGAGTTAACTCAGAAAATTTTCATTAATGCAGAAGATAATAAAAAGTAACGAAACACCAAAACTTAATCAATTGGAGTTAAGTTATAACAACGTACAAAAATAATAACTAAACGTTAGATGATTTACTTCGCTAATCGTATAACTTTATACTCCATTTGTTAATATTTGATAGTTACTTAGAAACATGAACAAAAAATCTACTAGCTAAGGTGTTACCTGATTACGGCTTGATAGTCCAAAACGATATCTATCAAGACAGACACGTATAACAATAATGTAAGTCAAACGAAGGTGTAAATGTTAACATATGTAACTTTTTTGCACGAAGACTGAAAACCTATATTGGACCCCAATTAATTGTAAACTCAGTAAAAATTTCCTCATTATAATAGCGTTTAAGATTCATTAACAGAATATATATGGAACAACAAATAGTTTTTGGGATTCATGTTATTATCAAATTAAGGCTGCATTTTTTGTTGAAGCTCATGTAAAATTGTTTTTCTAGATTATGATGGCTGGGTTGCAGAGACGCGAACCTAACAACACCCGCTTTTTTAGTGCAATGTTTGAATTGTCCGCAGGGCAGAACGACTCAGACACGGAAAACCCCATAAAAAGGCATTTTAGTTTGTCACAATTTTCATTGTACAGGCTTGGTTTCTTCAAATATATAGTCCTTCAAAATTGACTTCAGAAATGTATATACCTCTTTGTTTTTATACTTTGAATCCTCAAAATTTTTAAAAAAGTGTGACTACCATCATTGACATCTTTTCTGCACAAGACAAGGTATACTAGGCTAGCGACCTTTCAGTGCTATACCTCAAGTTTACAGCACTATCTTATACCTTGGTCAAACTGAAAAGACAGGACAATTATTTCAAGCACTTAAACCATTAAAATGTGGACGACCCATAATAGAAAGCAGAAATCCTATCGAAAGACAGATATTTAAAGTCAAAACTATAAAACTTAGTAATATCTAGACTTTAAGTTACGTAGGGACTTGACTTAAGACATGGCTTTGCAACACAGTCAATATTTCGCAAAAATGGCAATAAACATAAAGCAATGGAATAAGAACAAGTTTAATTTTAATCTACAAATGTCAAACGCTAGTCGGAAAGTCAGAAACCTTTTTGCAACGTTAGCAAGCAAGGAAGATGGTGTAACACGAAGTGAAAAAAGCGGAGCTGAAAACCAACAAATTTTGTCCGAGCAGGAGCCGGAACCGCAGCCGGAGGTGTAGCAAAATTATAGTCATTGAAATTTATGCTGAATCTGGTAATTTGTTATCAATAATTTATCTAATGGTTGCAAAAAAATTGTTCTAATCTATCTTTTTGAAAAATGTGGAATAACTACATTTTTCAAAATAGCCTCAGCTTTCTGTGCATTCCGTATTTTTCATCAAAATTTTTCTAAGCAAACTCAATAATCTTTGCTTGCCTCTTGTGTACTGGTACTGGCAAACAATAAAAACTATCATTTTATATCCGTTTTCCGTTTTCATTATTTTTACACTGTTTACATCCCAGGTGGCGTGGTTAAGTACTAAGCACTAGACTAATTTTTATGTTTTGAGCAAAGATTTTGATTTCAGTTTTGTTTAAACCAGAAACCTTCGGCGCAATTTCTGCCGATTCGTAGAACAGAATTTAAAAACTCATACCAAAAATACTGGTCTATCTGCGTGAACGATCGCTAAAATGTTATTGCAATCAGCACTATTCAATTTTAAAACAGCACACGCTGCATTGAAGAGAATTTAGAATTTTTTGGCCGAGCGAAGACAATAGCAGAAATGAGTTGAAAAATTTTTTATACATCTTTGACCTGGTTCATTTGAATCTAAAATGCTTGATTTAAGCACATGTATAAAAGTAGTGATTTCGTTGTATTGTCGCAGAATTTTACGGGGGCTGAAATTAATTTGCTGAAAATGAAGATCGGCCTTTACTCACCAAATAAAGTGTCTTGTATTCAAGAAATATTGTCTGAAATTTAAGACAATTATGTCTTCTTACAGACTTTAGATATAAAAGTCTTGAATTCAAGATTTTTATATTTCTTAAATGTTTCAGAAATATTGGTCTAAAAGATTTCACACTTAAAAATCTTAAATTTAAGATTTTGGTTTTATGAACGATTAAGAAAAATATTTCTGAAATCTGAGACAAACATGTCTTAAATAAAACACAGAGATTTGCCGTGGAAGCCGACCCCAAAATTGGGGGCTAAAGCTCAACGCGGAAGATCTTTGAAATTCGATTATTTATATTCTCTTTTAAGAATAACAACGGAGTAACTTTTTTATATGCATAAAAAATCGGAAAAGAAACCCTTGAATATAAGACAACTATTTGTCGAAAGAAAAAAATTTGACTGTTGCAAATTGGCAATAGCAATTTCTTGAATATAATACATTTATATTTTAAGTAACCATTTTGGAAACGAATTTGACTGAAATACAAGACATTTATGTCTTGAAAATGTAAGAAACTAAGAGTCTTGAAAATTTAAGACAATTTATTTTGTGCGTATATTTGAGCAATTTGCTACAAATGAATGTTGGATTTTGTTAACATGTGAAGGCGAACGAAGTTAACTGCCTTTAGCTTCGGGCGTTCGCTAGAATGGTTTCAACTAAGCATTTAGCTACGGCTTCAAACTTTAGATTTAGTCTTGTGCTTGATCATAGGCCTTCGTGCTCCTATTTAGTACTTTACTAGACCATAGTTGTACTTTGAGCAACTGAAAATTTTTCTTTTTTACGTTAAAGAATACGAAATCAAATATGCATGTATGTATATATAACTGCTCTCATTTGTAGAACTAATTTCTTGTTTGAGCTTGTAACAGACTATTTTGTTTTCTTTGAGTAAACTGTACAGTAACAGCTGTTGAATTTCAGCTGATTGAATTGTCAACAAAACAGCTGGGCCTCTTTCCAAATTTAGCGCATTTATGGTTTTGAATTTGAAATTGAAGTCAAAAATTTAAGTGAAAAAACTTAGGTAAATTGAAACGGAAGCAAAAGTCAACAACATAAGAAAAATAGTTTTCTGGTAATATTTTGCTTCTTGGGTCTGTGGAAGAGATCGATTTGTGGTTCGATTTGTCTTTTCCAGAAGTATATATCCAGGTAGAGCCATTGAATGGCAGTTTATATAATATATACTATCAAGAGCTACGGGTCAGGTTTATTTTATAGGGATAAATTTCAAAAAACCTATTGTTTTCTCAAAGTGATTAATATTTAATTTGGTATCGTATTTTGCTTCTTTTTCTTCTTTGTTCGCAAAAATCAAACAAAATTTGTTCCTGTTGCCGCTAGAACGATGAGTAAAAGACTATGTATATATGATTTTAATTTTTATTACATTTGAACTAATGTACTAGAATTCGAATGTGCCAGCGTTTAAAAGTAAACAACAAAGTTTCCGTTTCCTGGTAACAAGCTGGGCGAAAATTTCCCGTAGTAATTTTTCAATTTTTCAATTCCGACGTTCTGTCTAGTGCCGGAGAAGGCAGTTGTGGGAATTCCCCCAAATTCCAGGGTGGGGGCTCCCAAACTAGCGAGGGAAGCTACCGAGAAGCCCGACCCATTTTAAAACTTAAGCTATTTTTGTTGCAATCGGTTAGGGTGGGGGTACGTTTAGGCGTGGGGCTTCCCACAAATGGGGGTATGGGGGTGGCTGCTCCGACCCTGATTCTGTCAGCAGTCGTCGCTGTATCGTTCCAAAGTTTTTAAGCAAGCAAATATTGCATTCTACTTGAGGAAATTTTTGGTATTTTAATGTTCCATTTTTATTGATCTTTAAGAAATGTTTGAAAATTTGATTATACGTGTATAACGTTATTGACTTAAAACTTTTCTCGGATAATTTGCGCATTTTAACACTTTTACCATAAGTGTTTCGATATGTTTAGTATTCGCTTGTCTTTTAGCATTCAAAGAAGCCAATATTGCATTGTCGCCGTAACTAAGAATAATCCTAAGCCTAAGGCTAAGCGTAAAAATATGTGTTCATCCTATGCCTATCCCTAAGCCTACACTGCAAAAAATGGTGAGTCAAATTGACTCACTCTCAAATAGGCTCTTCGATGGTACACAAACAGAGTCAAATATGACTCTGGCGAGTCGAATTTGACTCAGTTTGTGTAGTCTTGCAGAGCCTATTTCGGAGAGAGTCAAATTGACTCATCATTTTTTGCAGTGTAAACAAAATTATTCTAATATATTAATGCTACATTATTACGGTTATGCGAGATAACGAGATGGCCCTGAAAACGGGACGTGCGCAACAGATACAAAGAATTGCATTCAGATATATTAATCTTTAACGGCCGTACATTAACAGGCAGAAAACAAAAATTAAAAACCAAATTCAATATTTGCAACGCTCCGTTTAATTGGTTTTCAATTTTAATTATTCTCAGCCCCTCCAGGTACAGATGCGTCAGATTTGTTGCTAAATGTTCAATTATAGAATACTTTTAGGGGCGCAGCGTTTTTCGCGACACTGTAATAGAATATTGGCTTTTCATTAATTTTTTCTTAAGCTTAGGCTTTAGTTTTAGACTTAATGCGATTGCACAGAGGTTTAGAATTAGGAATATGTACTTAAGATACTTGTTAAGTCCCATCTGTCCCATCTGTCCCATCTGTCGCAACTGTCCCATCTGTCCCAACTGTCCCATCTGTCCCAACTGTCCCAAGTGTCCCAACTGTCCCAGCGGAACCAACTGTCACATCTGTCTCATCTGTCCCAACTGTCCCATCTGTCCCACTGTCTCATCTGTCCCAACTGTCCCGCTGTCCCTATTATATTTTTGGAATGTACTCCTGGTACATTGCTGTCCCGGGAAAATGGGACGGCCTTTAAAGTAACTTTGGCCCACATTTTAATAGCAAATGTCGGAAAAATTTGCTACAACATTGAGAAAATATTAAGTAAGGCATTGTTCCGTTCGACATATACAACATCCATGGTCCCAGTTAATAGTTGTGGAAGCCTAAAATATTGATTAATTCTTTAGCCAATGTTACTTTAAGGGGCGTAACAGTAGATTAAGCGTATTCCTAAGCCAAAGCCTAAGCCTAAGTTTAAGCAAAAAATGTAATCTAGAATCTAAACCTACCCTTTTATAGACCCACCAGAAACCTGGACACCCTTTAGCATGGGCCAATTCTTTTATCTAGCCCATACTCAGAAGAGTTCAATTTACTGCGCCCCCTTAATAGTTTGCTCACCTGAAAAAGTTCAATCCTCGTTTGTTTAATACGACGGAAATTCCTGTATGCCCCGCCTGAAATCAAAGCCTAAAACTGTTGTATGCTCTACATAATCATTAGGTTTCAAAATTTTAGTAACATGTGTTTCATCAAAAACTTCAGCATCGTAGTTTGTACATGAAAAATAGCAGAAGGCGTAAAATCTAAAACGTCATACTATAAAAGTTTTAACGGGGCTAATTTTGATAGAATTTTAGTAGAAAAAATGTCTGTTGTTCTAGACAAAGTTTTTCTTATTTAATTTCGGGACGTTTTGTCGTATGAATTCTGGTTCTGTTTCATTTTTCACTTCCGGCTGTTCCTCATTTGCAAACGCACAGTTTGTCCGATTGGTTTTGGGTTCAACCAAGTTTCTTTAACGCTGTAATTCAAAATAATATATATATATATATATATATATATATATATATATATATATATATATATATATATATATATATATATATATATATATATAGACTTCAAATTTAACCTATTGCCTCTTGGTGGTTAGACTTTTGCTCAATGGCTGCCCCTATGATTCGAAGGCTTCTTGCAGTAGGTATTGTTGTACCCTCCGCTTGATACGGTAATTTTCAAAATACATTTAGTTTTCTTTAATAGCCGATATTTTTTCAAAGTTGCAAAAACCGAAAAATAGAAGCAGTTTTTGTAATTAAGCTGACACGCCTACGCCTTTCTTACTATTTATCATGTAATAATTTGGCGTATTTTTAAAAAATAAATGGGTAAATTCCTAATTTTCACAAGGTTTTTGCTGGAAAAGTAACTCCAACATCACGTCATCAGAAATTATTATGTATTTCACTGATGCCTATGTTGAGTTTTCTATGGTTTTTCTAGTATTTAATAATTAATTTCAGTTTTTCTCGAGTCTAATTTCTATTAATTTTCATTCAATAGCTACGTAATTACGTCACCTTTTTGTTGGTCTTGGTCTGCATTAGTGAAAACATTTTTGTACAACTGTAATTAGTTGTCAATTTTGTCAGCTGAAATTGATGCAAAATAACACGGCGGCGGTATGGAATGTGCACCTCCTGGGATCTTAATAAAAATTGACCTACAATTATACCGTTGAGCTATGCGCGTCGAAATCTTTTAGATAAACCACTCTTTATTAAACTCAACGGGGTTCATATTCCGTACTATCCTCAAATTGGAGGTTAAATGGCTGATCCATCGTGAATCAAATGTGTGTAATCCCCAATAGCGATAAATATGAAACTCATTCGGAGCAGTTTTGAAATTGTATTTTTTAACTTAATAGTTTTTAAACTGAACAAATAATTCAAGCATTTCAATGTGCGCAAGATTTATCATCAGTTGGTGATAACTTTGTAATTTTGAAACAAGTTGAGAGTAAGGGTTACGTAATACATCTGCTGACATGCGGCGTTGTCCGGCGCCATCCGTCACCCGCACGGTACCGTCGGCGCCGTCCCTCACCCGTAAGGCGCCGTCCGTCAACCGTACGGCGCCGTTCGTCACCGTGCAGTATCGTACGGAAATAACTCACGTACGATAAACGTATGGTGATGGACGGTGACAGAAGGCGCCGTACGAGTAACGGACGTGTCGGACGGCGCCGTACGGGAGACGGACGGTGACGGATTGCGGGACGTGAAGTATAGCGCTACGCTTAATATTTGAAGTTCAGTATACTTTTTTGTGCAACTGAACGTATGTTTTCCTGTCAACAATTGCCACAGGTCGCTTATTTGAAAACCTGTATTAGCTAGCAGGGTGTAACCGGATATCCGTTCCTGTTCCGTGAAAAATCGGTATTTTTGTGTCAACAGTTGCCACAGGTAGCTTACTTATTTGAAAACTTGTTATTAGCAAGCAGGGAGGGTGTAACCGGATATTCGTTCCCGTTCCACGAAAAATCGGTATCCCTTTCCGTTTCCGTTTATAGAACTAATTTTCCGTCATGCTCAACATTGTTTATAAATCACGTATATATCTCGCAATTATTCATTACACATATGCTGCAATTGTTCGAAATGAAAAGAAAATCATCAAATTCATTCAAAGTGTTTAAAAATTCCGATGCATCCATCATTTTTTGTTGAAAATTTTAGGAACCCGGCTAAATATTTGCATGTCTCAATTGTGTTGGCACGAAAATCAAACATCTTTAAAACGTTTAGACATCAATATACGTTTTCCCTTTTCCGGTATTTTTAATATCCGTTTACACTCTGCTAGCTGGCGATAAATGATTCGTATAATAGAGAATAACAGCCCAATGAACGTTGTCATCGGCAAAGTTTTCGCATACTTTATGTGAAATTGTAACACGACCCTTCCGCTGTGGGGTATACCTGGGTGTAGATTATTAATATTTTGACGTTTCCGTGATCCGTTAGTAGTTGTACGCCGCGTGGTTACACTTTCAGACCACTTGTACTAATCTAAGCAATAGCAAGCAATTTTTTATCACAAATTACCGTCAAAACTTAAATAAAGATAACAAAGAATGCACCAAACGACAGTAAACAAACTCCTTGTCGTTGTTCATTTACTTGTTCTATTCAATTCGGTAGAATTCTGTTTAACGCGAGCTATGGACGGCTCCGAGTTGTCTACAACGCTGACTAAACGACCTTTCGGACCAATGATGCTATGTCCACCTGGCGGGCGTGCGTTTCAAATCGCATGGGGAATGGCGTGCGAAATGAGGCGTCGACGAAAACGCCGTCATGTGTTAGCTGATGCTATCGTGTTGGGTAAGTGAGAAAAAACTTTAATATAGATACATGGGCCAATGTATACAACAGGGCTGGAACAGTAGTATAAGCATATTCCTAAGCCTAAGCCCAAGCCTAAGCCTAAGCGTAACGATGAGCCTATTGTTAAGCCTAAGCCTAAGCCTAAGCAAAAAAGTTAGTCTAAAGCTTAAACTGACTCTATTACGGCTCCGCCGGAAAGGGATCCGTCCCAGTTCTATACATGGGCCGATACATGGATATGGCTTCTAAGGTCAAGCATAAGCGTAAGCCTACCACGAATTCAAAGGCTAACCCCTAAGCGGACATTGGAGCGCAAGCCTAAAGCTATGCTGTTGGGTAAGCGAAAAATTATGATAGTTTTAAAGATTCAAGTATAGATGCCATGGTTTAATCCTATTATAAACTCCAATTGTGCAGTGCACGCATTCGCCGGGACCTGGTGCGTGAATAGCGGTAATGTTAAACACCGGTCAACTTGGCGATGCAAACTGCGTTATACTGTACAAAATTTGTTGAAATTCTCTACAAAAATTGTAGGATTGCCAAGTATGAGCTTACAACATTAAAAATCCAATTATTTTTAAAAAAGTAAAATTGTGGCGTGCAAGATTGGAGAAGGTCATCAGGAGCTCAAATATGCAAAAATTTTAAAATCCGGATTATTTTAGCGAAAAGGGCTGAGGAAAAACTGATTGCAAACACGCATATACGGCGTGCAGTTTTTAATGTGGCATTATTTTGGCTGATATCAGCAAAATAACAAAATAGCATAAATGCATTCAACTGGTTTTCGTTTTACGTTTGCACGCAGTTGTAAGTTTACTATAATTGCAATTTGATGTTTTTTGTTTGCAGATGGCATCAAGCGAGACTCTCTATCAGGAGGTGAATGGACTCCGGCGACTTTGCCCGAAGCTCAAGAAATTTGTTGTCGATTTGGTTGTGAAATGAATGATTTAGTGCCGTATTGTTCACCATTTTAAAAATATATATAAATTTATATAATGTATATGCATATATATACATAGTTGAAATATATAAAATTGCAATTGCACTAGTAACAATTTGATTGCAATTGCAGTTTGGTTATGCAATTGCAATTCCATATACTTTTTGTACAACGCCGTCCGTGTGTACAATACCGCACAGTCACGGACGGCGCCTTACGGCAATCAAATAATTAAAACGTATAGCGCAACTCCAA
Organism: Enoplolaimus lenunculus; assembly: GCA_030248215.1. Lineage (NCBI taxonomy): Eukaryota > Metazoa > Nematoda > Enoplea > Enoplida > Thoracostomopsidae > Enoplolaimus > Enoplolaimus lenunculus. The sequence continues at coordinate 101,825 of JASANG010002181.1, forward strand.
TACAAACGCTTTTTCTGGGAAACAGAAAGCTTCTATTTTTACACGATTCCTCATTAGAATTTATTAGTTGGTCAATAAAAATTCATTGCCATCCATGATCGAAAACGTGGAGGTGTCTACGGCATTTTTTCCTATTTTACATCTTTGAATTGTTTTAATAGACAATCAAAGAGTTTTGACCCATCCGCTTAGCTCCTGGTTCGTGAAGTAGCCATTGTAAGCGGGCAAGTGGCTCGGTCAATCCAGCTTATATAACCTTTCAAAACTTCTTCCTCTGCAAAGTTTTTAGCCTGTCTCCTAAGGTGCTGTAGTATGGCGGACAGGCTACAGGTTTACTCGCTAGATTGTTATTCACCAGCTGTTGTAAGCCATCCCAACCGTTGTGTTTAACTTTTGCAGCTTTTCTCGTGAAATTTCATGTTCACAATTGTGAGTGATTGTGTGTTTGAATTCATAATATTAAACTTTAACTGCTTGGCAGACGAATTTGATAATGAATACGCAGCATAAACATGATTGCTGAATAAATATTTCTCATTTTATAAAAAAAGTATTAACAGCGACGGAAAACAGCCACTGTGGTCGTTTTGCGAAAGCGATTCATAAAACAGGGCCATAGTAGTAAAGCATATTGTTAAGCCTAAGCGTACGCCTAAACCTACAGGCAAGGAATAGGTTTAAGCGTAAAAATAAGCGTACACCTAAGCACAAGCCTAAGCCGAAAAGCTAAGCTTAAAAATTAATCAAAAGCTTAAGCTGTACAAATGCCAACAACCGTTGCGCTATATAGACTCCGCGCGCAGCGGCGTGCCACCCGTACACTTAATACAGTTTAGAAATCACGCGTTGCGGCGTATTGTCGCACGGCGCCGACCGATACGGTAAAGACGGTAGCGCGGACGGCCGTCATAAGGTTTTATTATGAAAACCAAATATGACAAATAACTGCAACGTACGGTCAAAACCATTTGTTGGACAGACTCAAGGTAAGTTAACGTTGTGACTGGAGCTTAATATAATACAAATTTCTTGATATTTCATACAAAATTTAACAATCAAACATTTAAATGTGGGTGGGAAGTAACATTGCCCGATACTTTAACAAGCTGTCCGTTTTTCTCGAACGACTGCAATACAGTAGGACTAGAGTTTAGACTATATTTTGACTAATCTTAGGCTATTGTCTCATGTTACTTTTAGGACCGTCAGATTTTTCTAGCTAGACTGCAATAGAGTAATTTAGAGTTTAGACTGTATTTTGCTAGTGTTTGAACGATGTTACTTTTAGGCACGTCCGATTTTCTCGCACGACTGCAATACAATAGGATCAGAGCTTAGACAATTTCATGCTTACTCTTAGGCTCAGACTTTGGATTAACAACTGTTTTTAAGCCTTGGTTTAGAGTTACGCTTAGGAATATTCCTAAACTAGAGGTACGTTCCTAAAAGTAACATTGTCCTATGCAACATATAAGCAAAGTAGTTTCAAATCTTAAATTTTATGTACATATTCTTCACGCTGGGTTTTATGAAATCGAATCCCACGTCAACTTCCTGAAAATATAGAAATTTACTTAGCGGAAAGAGTGTGTTTATTGCGACATAAATTGTTCACAAGTTATGGCCCATGTTACTTTAGTTACTTTATTAAGTAGCGTACCGTTTTTGTGTTTTCTGTTGGACCCAAATAGAGTAAGCTACGCTTAAGACTAATTTCTGCTTTTAGGGTTAGGCTTAGTTATAGACGTATTCTTGCGCTGCGGCTTTGAACAAGACTTTGGCTTGGAAATATGCTTATACTACTTTTACGCAATTCAAAATAACATTGACCAAAAATATTTATGAATAATAAAATTTTTATGCCTAAACGATAAATTCATCTTATTTTGTTTCCTTTTAATTAGACTATATATTTCGTGTATATACCAAACGCCTAATGTACCAATTGACCATTGGTATAATCGTCGTGTACCAATCGCGGGCAAAATATAGAATTGGGCCGTAACAGTAGTATACGTATATTCCTAAACCTAAGCCTACACCTTAAGCGATTCCAGTCGCTTATTGCAACGATAGGCGATTGGAACACGACGCCTGAACCAATAGCCAATTTGTACAATAAGCGATTGATACGCGACATATTTATGTTTCGAAATAAAATTAGTTCCCGGTTAGCTCTCAAAGCAGCCATGGTATTCTGCGAATCAAAATGTTTATTAATCAAAAGCAAAATGACTAAAGTTGAATCTATTGTAGATACTTTGCTGAAAGTTGAAAAATTTATAAATTCATACCTACACTGCGCGTTAGGTGCTGCACACATTTGAGAATGGAAACCTTTTGGCTATCGATTAAGCTGGTTGAATAGCTTAGTAAATAGCAAAATGGTACGTTTTCGCTACGTAGTATTACGGAATTATTGAGCTGTACCTTGCGATTTGCTTCGCTTTTTCTTTCCATTCTTCGGTTTTCCTAATCTGAAATCAGTATAATGCGGTCTGTAGGTTGTATCCACTCTTCAATATTTGGCAGGTTTTGAATAATGATCCAGAAAAGGAGTACGGTGGTATGCCAGTTGGTAAGGTAAGCCTGGCTATTGGAACCCTCCCTGAAAACGCAAGCTATTGTCGGAAATTGGAACGTTAGAACAAATCACAATTTACTATACTTTTAGCAGGCGTACTCAGTGACAAAATTGGCACAATGACCAGACACATAGGAAGGATTTCATTTCAGGAGGACATAACCTTATTTTTGGATTTCCGAACCAAGACGATACTATTCTGAAGCCTACATAAGTGTTTTTTCTGGTTTCTTAAGAAATTTAAATATCGAATACATATTCTTCTCTCTCTCTCGATGCACTTATATGGACACGCCGCTAACAATGACTAAAACAAATCTTTACCGATCAAACCCAGGGTCGTCCCAAATATCGTTCAGTGTCGGGCGAAATTTGTTATTTTCGAGCCAAACTTTCTTCGAGTCGACAGAATCGATGCTTTGTGACTCTTTGGGTTTCCGCGACTGGCTTGCAATTTCCCACGTTTTGACTGGACGGCGGCCGTAAGTAATGCGCGAGAACGCACCCGACGAAGCGACATATTCGCCGTCGTTGCTGAGGTCCCTGTAAAAAACAAATTGTGTTCAATATTTGCGACCTGGTTATATTTCAGTTAAGTTTTGGTTGGTTTGACTTAAGTTTTGAAATTTCAATTTAAGGACGTCTATTTCTTCAATTAACTGATATTGCCAAGAACTGCGTCAAAAAGTTTCTTTATTCGTTACCATTGAAAACTTATTGCTAACTGGTGATAGTCAGGCGGTGTTGCTAATTGCAGTGGGACACCTTGAAACTTTTACGGTCAGTGCCGACAGTTTTAAAAGTGATTAAAATATTTGCTCTTAAAATAGCACTGACAGATCGTTTGGTTTTGGAAACGCTTAGTTCACCACGTGTTTGATATGGCTACTGTGTTTGACCCGAATAAGAGGGGGTCCCCATTTTGAATACAAATCAATACGAGTCCGTATTCCTAATAAGAGTCCGTAATCGGATAGAGTCCCTAAACCGTAATTAGAGTTCATAAATGTCAATTAGCCCTAATTGTAGCGCATAAATGACTCCAGGACCAAATAATTTGAGTTTGAAACTTTAAAGCGTATGTAAATTTTGAAAGTACATTTATAAGTATAACCAGTCCTCCCCTCTTATTCGGGTCACTACAGTATGAATGTTTGAATATACTGGTCTCAATATCTACTTAACTGACCTGAAATGTCGAACAGGCGCTCCATGAATGGTGTAGATATTTTGAACCGCCCGACCATCACGAAACGGTATCATTCGTGTTAGCTCGTCAAGAAAATTGACCCAATTTTTCATTCGCCGTCGGGTGACTTTGATCAGTCGCCCAGGGTCGTACTGATCGCCGTTTTGGTACACCATAATTGTAATCGGTTTTTCACTATCGATTTTTCGATCAAACGTCCGCTGACCGTTCGTTGATTCGTCCGCTGAGTATCCGTCATCCGAACCGCTTTGATTTTTGCCGCGTCCTAAAACAAAAACTGGGTTTGTTTGAAAGTTTATGACAGTGGGCAACCAAAATAAAATTTGCTTGAAACTAAATTTAATTTTGTACCGTTATTTAAGCTGTAATCGGCATCAATTAAATTCTATAAGTCCTTTGAAATGTCGGCCAATGTTACTTTAAGGGGCGTAGCAGTAAATTAAGCGTATTCCTAAGCCTAAGCCTAAGCGTTCCAAAAACAAGATCTTAAGCCTAAGCCTAAGCCTAAACAAAAAATGTAGTCTAGAACTTAAACCTGCTCTTTTATACGCCCACCAGAAGCCTGGACGCCCCTTAAAGTAACATGGACCGAAATGTCAAACCGCGAAGCTTTCACCACATATGCTTTGTTTAATATTTCGTTGAAGCTACAGTAGATTTCAAACATGAATTACCGATCACTTAACACACCAGTATGCAGGGTGCAATCGGAATTCCGGTTCCGGTACTTGTGTTTTCTCCGCATGCAGTGTTGTACAATTAAAGTAACTAGTCGTTCAACTTTGTATAATGCGCAAACCGTTAATAGCGAATTCATAAAAATCTGTATGCAAATTTTCTAATTATAAAACAGTCACGCTTATATAATTATATACAATCAAGCTACCGTAAACAAAGTATTCTGGAAACTTGCCCAAAATACGTATGTGGAGTTTTCAGCTTCAAATTATATAGGTTTGGTGAAAACATTGATTTCAAATTTGGCTCAATCTACTCACGGTAACAATAGTAAAGATACAGTTTGGAAAAACTTTGATCTTTACCGCAGACCAGAGTTGCACGCAACCCGTGTGAAGCCTCGGGTAGTCACGGGTAAACTGGTGCTTTGAAATTAATTGTTGACGTGGTTATACTCGCGAGTAAACAATTTGAAAGCGCCGGCGAAAAAAATGTGATTCTTTACCCACCTACAATTGGGCAACAAAGACAAGCATGCCGGGTTTAACTATATTAGTCTGGTTTTAGATTGTTTTGCTTATAGAATAATTGTTTGTTTTATCAAGGGCTGCATTGTTCAACCGAAGGTCTGACTGTGACTATGTAAAATTTTTTTTGCTGGAGGTTTAGTTAATTTCTATCGTGACACATTCCGCATTTTAAAGTTGTGGTCAGTAAGTTGTTTTACGGAATCTCCAATGGCAGGGGGCTTAACTTCCATTAGTCCGAGCGGATAAAAATCCTCACTCTCTGGCCCAGAATCTGTAACTCTCCACAATGTTTCTGATGAGAGATATGCAAGAAGCACGTAAACTAAACTGCATTTTATAGTGTTGAGGTTAGCGCACTCTAAACTTTAGTGGAATCTCGCCTTATGAACTTGTATTTTCATTGCTCCTGAATGGAACCCATGCCAAAATCATCTGGATCCCCCATACCTTGTCGCGTTTTTCAAAATTACACCACCATTTGACCAGTATGGTCCATGTAAACATCAGGGGTGAAACGTTTTTCCGCTGGACTGGAGGTGAGTAGATTTAAGCTTTAGACTATATTTTTTGCTTGGCTAATAGGCTTAGTATTAGGCTTAGGTATAACCTCATTCTGACGCTTGGCTTACGCTAACGAATATGCATATACTACTGTTCCACCCCTGTTCTTTACATTGGCCGACAGTTATGCGTAACTTAAAGCCATATAGCGTAGCTTACCATTACTCTTCTTCTTGCCGAATACCATTTTGAATAAAAATTTGCAATTTTGTTAAATAAATATTTTTAAAATCAAAGTGAAATTAATTAGTATTTAATTAAGATTATTTAGTTTACTGTATAGAGCAAAATACATATTAAGATCTATAATAGACTAGAAACGTGTCGTAGTTTGATGTGCTCTGTTCATGTTACGGTTTATATTTTTGTTGAGTAAAAGGGTTTATGAGATTAGCCCCAAGAATCATTTTCAATTTTATAACGCAGTCGCTGTAAGCATGTATGACATGCTTTTCCAGGTGCATATGCAATATATGCAGTGTTGTGGTTCGATTTTTATGGCTGTATGCTAGGGTATAACTGGATTTATCCGTTTTTGTAATACAAGTACGTATGCTCATAATTAGTTATGCATAACGTATATCGCAATTTTGAATACATATATGCTGCTATTATTCGATATGAAATGAAAATCACGAAATTGAACCAAAATCTTAAAAATTTCTCCGCATTCCAACGTTTTGTTTAAAAATTTTAGAACGCCCAGTGGTTATATGCATGCATTAATTGTGGCGGCAGGCAAATAAATCGACTTTGACACTTTTATGCTTCAATATTCGTTTTCCGTTTCCGTTATTTTTAATACTATCCGTTTACCACGTGCTACATGTCAGTTTTAAATTTTCACAGCCTCATCGGTTTAGACTTTCTGCGTGTGCACTTAGAATGTATAAACACAGCTCAGGGCGCAAAAAATTGCTTCATGCGGTTGTTATTTTGCAGGTATGAAGTTACCATAAACCAGTAACCGCTCCCGTCTATTGCCGCCTTCTGATTTCCCTACTGGTAACATAAATCAAACTGATATACAAATCTTGTCGGTAAAAAGTCAAAATTCAAACTTTGGCTCATCGTTCAAATGTTGTTTTTGTTTTTAATTTAACAAAAATTTAAACCATTTTGGTATACTGTTGAATACAATAGAAACAGTGGGTTCATGCATAAATAATCGAAACATCACTCTATACTTTATAAGCCAAGTAGATATACGTTTAGAAGGCTTGGCCAATGTAGAGAACAAGGCCGTAAAAGATGCATAGTTTATTCCTAAGTCTAAGCCTAAGCTTATTATCCTGAACCTAAGTGTAAGGATATGCCTATATCTAAGCCTATGCTTAAGCAAACAATGGTCTAAAGCATGGTTCCATTGGCTGGATTCAACAAGAATCAGTTTAGGTTTTGCTTTTACTTAAGAGTTAAAGTTAAAATATTGACTTTTATTAACAAAATATAATGCTTCTACATCGTTTGATATTCAATCAAAAAATTTAGAAGCCTGAGCTGGTGGACACGCCAAAAAAATTAAGGCCACCCGAGGCTAACGTCTTAATTCACTTGACCCACCAAAGCGTCTGTCCTCATCGTAAAAACTGGATTTGAAGATCGAATTAAGAGCAATGGTCAACGACTCTCTGTACATTATAACATATCAGAACGTTTGAGCCATTTAAACATCACAGGCGGAATGTTGTTTTTTGTGGGACTGCAATGGTGTAAAGTTAATAAGCTTTAGACTATTTTTTGCTTATACGCTTATTGATAAACTCATTATTACGCTTAAGTTTACGCTTAAAAATATGCTTATACTACTGTTACAGCCCGGTTTTATACACTGTCGAATGTCTCAAGTCTAAGCCACAAAATTTAAGTATAAAACCCAACAACTTTCAAAATTTAAACTGACAAAACAAACTCTAAGAATGAACGCATTTCAAACGTTGCGATGCATTCACAGTCAGAGGCTGAAAATATTAACCAGGTAGAATCAACCTGAACCTGGTGCAGGCTAACACTGTTTTTAGAGTTCTGGTTTAATTTAGAAATGTTACTAAATATACAACAGCGAGTGAGAACGAGAGTTTTCGATGCATACGCAATAGACTGTGCTCACTATTGTAAACAAACTTATACAATAAACTGCTAACGAGGATAGAGGGGTTTCAAATGTGAGCCCAGTGGCGGGTCCATGGTGGGGGCCACCCCGGCCATGGCCCCTCCCAACAGCATCTGGACAAAAATTATATAACAACTTTATGGCAATAGTTCGTAGTTTGTGTGGGTCAAAAGTAAGTTTATTACCTGTGAAATTTTGCCCCCCCCATTTTGAGATCCTTGATCCGCCACTGTACGATTTCGCATTTGGATGTTTCTGGCACGTTTTAAAAACTGCGGTCACGGCGGAAATCTTAGGATATCTGTGTAGCGAATTAGGTTAAATATAAGTATTCGCAAAATGTTGACCAGTTGTTTATTCTTGGACGTGGAGGGGCACGCATCTCGGGACCACTGTTACATGCGGCAAAATTTTTCAATTATTTATTACAGACAAAGAGTCGTTCAAAAATTTAAGGAATCATTTAGTCGTAAAGAGTGGGGTAAATTGAAAGTTGGACAAAATATACGGCCAATGTTACTTTAAGGGGCGTAACAGTAGATTAAGCGCATTCATAAGCCTAAGCCAACGGCTAAGCGTTTCAAAAAAGTGTTCCTAAGTCTAAGCCTAAACCTAAGCCTAAGCAAAAAACGTAATCTAGGATCTAAACCTGCTGTTTTATGGACTCACCAGAAACTTGGACGCCTCTTAAAGTATGGGCCAAATATACTTGTATAATTTCAGTCTGAGCGTAAAAATAAGCCCATTAACTGCTGCAGGTTATTTATTTTTGGTTTTAGACTGAAGATTTTGACTCAAGTTTAATATTTAAATGTTTTACATTTCAATACTCACAATTCACTGATTCGAAAGTTACAAGACCTCTATCATCAAGTTATAATAGGTGCTACACACATTTGAGAATACAGGCGCTAGCGCTAACTTTGTATAGAAGTATTTCCTATTTGAGCTAACTGGTTTCTCAATGGCGGTAAAGTGCAGTTTGCTCGGCAAGCCGGCTTTAATCGTCCTCAAGTATTGCTCACAATCTTAACAGTCAATATCGGATCTTCATTTACCTACAACCTATTGTTCTATTATAGGCTCAACCATAAAAGTTTTCAATTTTAAGATTGAGCTATCGAAACTGCTGTGTCTTACAAAGCCTTATTTTCATTTAGTTTCACTTTTTCACTAAGCACTCGTGGCATAAACAGCCAGCATTGCCAAGTTTTCAACGTTCAGATTGAGCCTAACCAATAGTTTCTATAGTAATTTCGTTAAAAGACAACTCAAAATGTACAATTGGTTTTAAGAGTCGAAGGACTTAGTTTGAAACCAAGAAAAATAATTGTTCGCAGATACATGTTGTTACGTTAAAATATTGTAGCCTTTAAGGAGAAAAATATATTAAGAATACCTATATGTATCTATATAATTAAAGCTGAGATGCCTCATATTTCGGGTAACGTTCCAGCATTACTTTGTCTACAGTATTTTCTTACAACACAAACGTGATTGTTCTGCGAAAACAAAATTTGCCTACTGATTGTTGTCCATTCACCAACTTCTACGCATTGGTCAAATCCGGCTTACTAGTGAACCATAATTTCAGAATAGGCTTGCTACAGTCTCAAGAATTCAGTTTTCTACCCTGCGCTCGTTTGCAAAGTATTCTGATGTGAAACTGTTACAAAACTCATATTTGAGCAAGTAAACATTTTATCTCACAAAACTTTGCCTTAAATGAAACTTTTTTAAATTTTATCGAAGCAATAATTGGCAAATTCAAACCGCTTTTCAAATTTATAACTCATGTTTATGCAACTCAGACATTACTGTTAACAGACTATGTAAACGGATTCAAGTAAATATGTCAAAAATAGGATATTTCTGTTTATTAAAAGCAAATATAGTACCAGGCCCTTAGCCATCTCACCTTGCTAGAGGGAGCCAATAATTTTTCAGGAGGGGCATTCAAGGGTTTTATTGAGTTAGAAGCAAGGTTGCAAATTTTCTGGGGGGGAGGGAAAATTATTCCTGAGAGGCTGAGCCCCTCTAGCTTCCTTGGCTACGGGCCGTGTGGTACCAACATAGAAAGATACACATCAATAAATATTGCGAGCTCACACATGGGGTAACGGGTAACCAGGATATTGCAAAGAGGGGGTGTGTCCCGTATGATGAAAACTTCCGAGGGGCCGTTTCTTGTGTTATAAAACATTAATTCAAAAAGCGCCTAAAGCCCGTGGAGATAAATTCAAAACTATGACCCTTGAAACTACCACCCTCCAATTACGTACTAGCATTTGTATTTCAGGCCAATGTCCAGAACAGAGCCGTAGCAAAAGTATAAGCATATTCCTTAGCCGAAGCCTTTACCCCTCAGCAAAAAATATGTCTGAAGCTTAAGCTTACTCTATGGCAGTTCCATAGAAAAACGTTCCGTCCCTGATCCTTTACATGGGCCGTACTATATAATATGCAAAATTTTAATGTTTAAGTACTCAAAAAGGATGGTATTCTATAGCGCTATCACCTGTTTAGGCAACAGACTGCGAATTATGGATGAAAGACAGGGAAATTTACATTTACTGAGACGAATCTTATAACTTGGTTTCACTTGGTATAATGCGTGTTTTACATAATTCCTAGTGTCCCGTTTATTCAAATTTTATACAGACGTCCTTGTAAACGGACTTACCGCTTTTCCACTGGGAGACAATCAACCGAGGACTAATATGCTTGAAGTAATATGATTTTGGGCTTAATCTAAGTTTATCAGATATTTTTGGCTAATATCGGTTGAAAGATGCATAGGTTTGAAATAAAAATAGCTTTGAGTTTTTGGTTTTTCTCTCGATCTTCTTGAAATTGTTTTGCCTGAAATTTAAGAATAAAATTTTATTTTAAATAATTTGTTTTATAATTAAATACAAATGTATGGTATCAGACTAAGGGCCAGTGCATGTGCCCCACAGGCCGCATGATCCATAACCTTTAATTCGCCGGTCCACTATTAACTCTGTATCGCATGCACTGAAGAAATTTGCACATTGCTTTAACTACATCTAGAGACATGATTCAAACCAAGAGTGCATAATACAAGAGTGTGCAAATGTTGGCGTTTCGTATGATACAGAATGTACCACCGGGCGTTGCGTTTTTGTCCGACTTCTTTTTAGAATGTGGGATCGCGGACACAGGCAATTACGCTAAATTAAGCTGTCAGCGAAGCATTTTTGATGCCGGATACCTAATACATTTTTTTCCTAAGTACGCAGAATGTGCCAAGTTGCATATTTTAGTGACCCGAATAAGAGGAGGGCCGATATTTACTTAGCCTCTACAGAGGGTACCCCCAGTTGTTTTGTAACGGACTGTTATTTATTTTCAACCCACGCTCCGCTGCCCTTCGTTACTGATATATATCCGGTGCTGCAATTATCAGTTGAATTAAACGTTTACTTGTCTTGTGTCAATAGCCTGAGCGATAATACAAGGTTTTAAAGGAATGTACTTTCAAAATTTAAGTACGCTTTAACGTTTCGAATTCAATTTTATTTGGTCCTTTAGTCATTTATACACTACAATTAGAGATAACTAACACTTATGGACTATAATTGCTGTTTAGTGACTGTATCCGCTTATGGACTCTTATTAGGGATATGGACTTCTATTGATTGGGACTCAAAATGGGGACCCCATCTCTTATTACCTCCTCTTATTCGGGTCACTACAATATATATACTTGTTGAAGTATGCATTGTCCACACCTGTTCCACGTATTTTGAAAGCTGTGTGTTCGATAATAAATTAAGAAACGAGGAAAAACTCGTGAAGTTAGAAAGCTTATAACTAAGCTATATAACAAAGCTTAAAGACGAAATTTTGGCGGAATAAATATCACATTAAAATAAAATACAGGCCCTTAGCCAAGCTAATATGCTATTGGCAGGCCGTGATGATTTCATAAGGAGCGTGTGGACGTCACAGGTGAAACTAAATCTTCATGGCTTTGCACCGTCAAGTGCCCGCCAGGTGGCGTTTATCTAAAAAGTTTGAGGCTTAGAAATTTTTTACCTCAAAGTCAAAAAATCGTATATTCTGTAATTTCCAATTTCAAATTTCAATGTTGAATTGGGGAGATTATGAGAAGCTCAAATATGCAAAAATTTTCAAAATCGGACCCATTTTGGGCAAACGTCGTGTGCCTGGTACCTAATTGGAAAATTCCAACTTTTTTAGAGTAGGAGAAAGTTTTCCAAGGGCTTAGCTATCCCTGGACCACGACTGTTTCGTGCGCGTGTAATCCCGGCAGTCGAAGTGTTTAAATGTTTCATGCCACCTGGGTTTAAGCGAGTTCTTGTCTAGATGACTGTTTAAACGTAATACCTTGCATAAAACAAAGCTTACCCAACGTGCACTTACCAATAAGTCCTTTATTTTCGCCTCCCTGAAAAACATACGAAAATATATAAATAATCAATCCCGTGCTTGGCACCCACCATACCTCCAAATTTGGGTCTATCAAATCCCAAGGGACACTCACAAAATTTTAAAATAACTCTTAATACATCAAAGTTTTAATCGGTTCGAATTTATGTTCTGGCTTGTCGTTCGCTTCGCTCGCCAAATTACTTCACTACTCTTTTCCTCTTATTCTTTAGTTGCGCAGACATAGTTTTTAAATATCTATTGCTTTAAACGGGTCAGCTCCAAGCTAAATTGATTTTATGTTGAAAAAACGTTTGGTTTACTCAGACTCATTATAGATGGGCACCAGGTTATACGGATATGAAAAATGTCTGGATAGAAATCTAGATGGATTAAGCAAAGAAGATGGCCTATAGAGTGCGCAGACTTGAAAGGCCCATTGTACCGCCATCTAATGATCGAAGTCTTATGCTGCAGGTCAGATCTTAAGTTAATTAAGAGAAATTGTAATTGCAGGCTTCAACGATGTACCGAAGTCATTTCTGTTTGTTTGTTATAATTAAAACTTCGGTAACTTTAACCATTCTGAAAAGGTTCTAAAATTTTCTCAACAATCTAATGAAAACATTAACCAGTGTTACTTTTAGGGCGGTAACAATAGCATATTACGATCCTAAACCTAAAGTTTGAAAAAGTGTATTCGTAAGCGTACGCCTAAGCAAAAAATGTAGTCCAGAATCTAAGCCTACTTATTTACAAACCCACCAGAAACCGGGACGACCCTAAAAGTAACATGAGGGAAAACATGTATTACTTTCCGACTTTGACCGCTTGTGTTTGCCGTTTTTGCGTTCTTTACTTCTGAAAATAAAAACATAAAAATGAAAATATGGTACCGTTGCTGCAACGGCCATGCTACGTTAAGGGGCGTCCAGGTTTCTGGAAGGTCTATAAAATAGTAGGTTTAGATTCTAGATTACATTTTTTTGCTTAGGCTTAGGCTTAGGATTAGGAATTTGTTTTACCAACGCTTAGGCTTAGGAATTTGTTTTACCAACGCTTAGGCTTTAGGCTTAGGCTTAGTAATTTATTTTTGCAACGCTTAGGCTTGAGCTTACGAATACGCTTAATCTACTGTTACGCCCTTTAGACAAACATTCGCCGCTGCAACGGTAAAATCAACCTCTCAGTTTGACTTCTGGCTCCGGCGAGAATTTTTTTACCCAAATTTAAGCAATTTCTGTATCGATGATTTTTTCAATCATTCATTGATTGTAGAAAATGCTTCAGTATAAGTTTGACATGGTCAATTATGGCAATATTGTCGCTTAAACATAATATATTCACTACGCCCATTATTTATACGTTTGTATTTGTGCAATAGATTTCCGTGGCTTTGTTAACATAGATGATGTCCGTATTCTTAAATATTTTATACCTATTTGCGTTTAAAAATAGGACTTGAATCTTAACAGCCAGTGTCATAGGGTAAGAAATTTATAACCTTTATTGCACCTTAGATTGGTGAAGATACGGAATCTGGACGTCTTCACGAATTAAATAAAAAGCAGCGAATAATTGTATAGATCTCAATGAGTTGAATTCAACGGCATCACTTGTATGGCAGCATGACCAAACAGTTCAAAAGGTATAATTCTCCAAATTATAGTAACACATACAGATTTGAAGAGAAAGTACCTATCATTCACACGATTAAAAAAAGCTAAGTTCTATTTAATCGTTATACAAATTTGTTAAACGGGTGGACATGTTTTCTACAGCAAAAAGTTTAAAAATTTAAAGGGCCATACACTGCAAAAAATGGTGAGTCAAATTGATTCTCTCCGAAATAGGCTCTACGGGACTACACAAACTGAGTCAAATTCGACTCCACTAGAGTCAAATTCAACTCACTAAGTCGCACGTTTGACTCTGGTGGAGTCGAATTTGACTCAGTTTGTGTAGTCCCGTAGAGCCTATTTCGGAGAGAGTCAATTTGACTCAGTGTTTTTACAGTGTACCTTACATTTGAATCAGAGGTCCTGCAGACTTAAAAAATGATACTAGTAAACTCGGCGTTTCGATATCTACAAAATAAGCTACTTTTCATTGAATACCTGGTGGGTGGGTGTTCACATTCTGTTTTTGTGCATCTTGAATTAGCCTACTTCTGCATTAAACGTTCATATCAGCAAAAGTTCGCTAGTTTAAAAACCTGCTACTACTAACTGATGATACGTGCTAGACGCAGCTTAAATTACGTCTGAGAGTTAAATATTTGTGGCACCGCTGACAAAATTATTGGAATTATAATTAAAAGATTACTGATCAAATCCTGGATCGTCCCAAATGTCGTTAAGGGTCGGTCGAAAATTTTGTCTCTCCAAGTAAAGTTTCATTGAGTCCGCGGATTCAAGATAATTGCTCGCGTGTGCTCTTTCGATTCGAGACGCTGTGTTCCATTTTGTTTGCTTGTTTGAGCCGTAGTCTACGTCAACAAACGGCCCTCCGCCGGCAACGTATTGTTCATCGTTTTCCATATCCCTGAAATAATTATTAGCTCCGCGATTCCTAAGCCTAAGCCTAAATCTAAGCCTAAGCCTAAGTGTATGGATGAGCCTATTCCTAAGCCTAAGCCTAAGCTTAAGCCTTAGCCTAAGCAAAAAAAATAGTCTAAAGCTTAATCTGACTCTATTATAGACATACTTTCAGTGGGGATACCAAAAGGTTCTGAAGTAACCTCGTTACCGAGAAACCAATCACATTTATGATTCAATCTCAATACAAAGTATTAATATGCAGAATTTCTTGCGTTGAAAATCTACGAGAACATAGTAGAAACTGCAAATATATGATTCTTGACATTCCTTTTAGTCTTATTCCAGTACGCAGTGCATACGGCCCTGGGAGACACGACTCTTTTCAACCTGCCATCACACTAATATTTTTCACTGATCGTGCAGCTATAGAACCAACGATATCGCGAAGCAGATAACAATAATACACATTATAATTACTGTAATGACCCGAATAAGACTGGGGACTGATACAAATTTGGCTTCTGCAGAGAGTACCAACCTGTTATTTTCGGTTCTGTACTGTTATTTATTTTTATAAGAATGCTTACTCTAATTGGCTGGTCTCAAAATGTGGAGCCACCACCTCTTATTACCACCATCATTCGGGTCACTACATTAGCAGATAGTTTGAAACTAAAATTTGAAAAACCTGATGATGACACGGTATTTTATTGACCGCAGCACTACGTGCACTCTCAAAAATTTCATTCTACTTGACATCGTTTAGATGGATAGCATACTCTCGCGTGATGGTCCAGATTGCAAAATTTGTTCGCTCAATACACTCGTTCTCACAAAAAAGGTTTAAAGAAGACTTATTGTCTTTCAAACCGATTTCTTGCGTTACACTCGATTCATCTCTGGCCGTTTACCGAAAATGTCGTATTTCATCGCCGTCGAGTGTATAAACGTGATGAATAGCCGTTGGCATGTTCAGCCTCGAGGTCAACGTATCCAAAAATCCAATCCAGTTCCGGAACTGCCGTCGTGTGACTTTGATAACCCGGCCGGTATCATAGCGGTCTCCGTTACGAAATACCGTTATCGTCAACGGTTTTTCTGCCTCGGCCTTGTTATAGAACCGGGTAAATTCGTTATCCGAGCCAGACTCATCATCAGCACTGCTGCTGTACGCAGATCCGGTTTCATACTGCGATGACGGTTTCCGGTTGCTTCGAGCTGAAAATATAGCCAACTGAGTGTAACCGGATAACGGTTTCTGTTTACGGTAAAAATCAGTGTCCGGGTTTCATTATATTTTGAAAGTCTGCGTGTTTTGTATATGAATTCTTTATGGATAAACATTCATAATTGTGAGATAGTTCAAGCAACAAAAAAACGTGATTTATTCAGGAAAATGTTTTGTGTTATAAAGTTGTCGATTGTTAAGATATTGTCTAAAATTATTAATTAGTTTTAGTTTTCAAAAAAACTTGCGTTCAAAATACTAAAATAGCTTTTGTTTCGTAACAAAATGTTTTAAAATTGGAGCAATTTTGAGTACAATTTGTAATAAAATCCTCTATTTTGGAAATATTATTTTGAAATCGTTTTTATCGTGTAGTAGAAGATCACTGTAAATTCCAGTCAGTTGATTTTAACACAGAATGAGTTGAATGCACTCAGAAGCTTGGGCTCTGAATTAAATCTTTCTGAACTCAAAATTCTAAATTGTTTGAGGTCTTTCAGAGTTAATTAATCAACTCATGCCGAATAAAATCACCTCAGATTTATTGTCATACAGACAGAAATACCCAGAAATGACTAGAGTGGATGAATCAACTCGTCAGAATTTACGGTGATCTAAAAATCGAGTGGTATTTTTTAAGAAAAATAATAGTTAGAAGCGTATTGTCTTAAAATTGAAAATTCTTTAAAAAAATTGAAATATCTGTAATGAATTAAGTTAAAAATATCATAAAATTGCTTTACATTTAGTATATCTACTGCTAGTAGAACGAGTTCGCGATGACATTTTAGAACAAGTTTATTTCGCGTCGAGTTTAAGCGCAAACAAGCCAATACCGTAGATACACGAAGTTTTCGTTTGATTTCATAAATTTATTACAAAATTTTTAAGTTAAAATATCTTAAAATAAAAAACACAATTATCCATTCAGTTGAAAACTTAACTCAACATTCAATATTATAACGATCTTAGATTCAGAGTGAATGCCAGAATATTCTTGGTACAACGACTGTGCGTGATAGCCACTGGTGCGAGTTCTTTGTTCTGACTAGCACGGAATCTAGCCAAATTCAGTTAACGTTCTAACGAGTTAAAATTTCTAATTAAGACCAGCCGCGTGTTAAAATTTTTTAGCTCTTGTACAATTTCATCTTAATTTAGCATAGGTTTTGGCTGTATATATTTAAACTTATGATAACGCTTTACACATCATTAAGTGTTTGCTTCAACTTAAACATTAAAAAAATGCCCCAGAGAACATTTTCAACCTTGCTTGTATTAAGTCAACGAAAACTCTTGTATGCCCCTCCTGAAAATTTCTTAGCCCTCCTAGCAAGGTGAGCTGGCTACTGACCTGCTTTTACCTTAACTAGAAATGCATTTTTAGGATGTAGGCGCAAACTGGTGTGATAGATAACTGCAGTACACAACTGAAAATATTCAGTGCCAGTATAAACAGGTGTGTTTTTCGCAGTTTGATTTTACTATTTAAACAATTTAGAGCTGGATAATTTTAAGCTTAAAAATTTCGAAAATTATTTTTTTGATTGGTTAATATGTTAATATTTTTGTGATGAAGCAATTAAAATCTGTTTACTTTTACAGTCACGGTATCTTAAAACCGATTACTAACTGGTGATAGGTGCTATACACAGTAGTGAGAATACAAAGCTGGTAAATATCGATAACATTACACGTATGTAGGTTAATAATAACAAAACTATGCCCGAGTATTAATACCATAAACGATATAAAGGCTAACGTTGGAAGCTAAGATTAATACCTCAGTGCTCGGAAATATGTATGTTACCTTGGGCAAAGAGTGTTTGCTTTCATTGTTATCATAAATATATAACGCGATAACAACACGAGACTTTACCCATACATACGATGTTACCATGGAA
This sequence comes from Enoplolaimus lenunculus, assembly GCA_030248215.1. Classification (NCBI taxonomy): domain Eukaryota; kingdom Metazoa; phylum Nematoda; class Enoplea; order Enoplida; family Thoracostomopsidae; genus Enoplolaimus; species Enoplolaimus lenunculus. Next base: position 119,589 of record JASANG010002181.1, read on the forward strand.
AACACTCTGTTGCTGGTATAACGTAAATCCTACCAGAATACTATTAATTATAGTGATAGGTAATTCAAACAAGACAATTATATTAATTTGTAAAAAAATAAGCACAAAAAATAGTTTTGGGTATTATTTAAGTACTGCAAAGTTTGGCCCTCAAAAACCAGCTAAACTATAACGGAATAGATAAAAATTTATAGGCCAACGCCAACACGGATGCCAACAGGAAATTTAAACTGAACGGACGTCATAAAATTTAAGTCAGCGAACAAAAAACTTTTAAAAACAGACACAAGAATCAAAACATAAACGCAACGCTTTCAATATTTTTCGATCATGCTACTTTGAGGGGCCAACCATTTATTCGCCGGACTACAGAATAAGCTTAAGCTTTACACGCTAATTTCTGCATAGGTTTAGGCTTAGGCTTAGTTGTAAGCTTATAGTTTCTTTGATTATTGCGATTATTCTACTGGTACGTTCCTCGAAGTAACATTGGGCATATTTCCCATTCATTATAGAATAGCATCAGCAAAATTAGGATTTGTTGGTATACCTTTAACCTTTCACCGCGTGGACATCTACAAAGTAAATATACATATTGTACAATTGCTATACCGAACATAAATATATAGTATCCATAGGGTTAGCGACAACAATATAACCAGACACGTCATTGATCGGTATAATACGGGATTCATGTAGGGCTGGCGTGCCACAGATTGTCTCATGTTGATTCGACGTCAACATTAAAATTCCAACTCTCATATCCAGTGGACAGACAAATTTCGAATATCATATGACGTTGACTGCAAACCGTAGTGCTCAGATGTACAATGTGTGCAAGACCACATTTGCAACTTGATGCTGCGTCGCAATTATTCGAATATCATATGATATTTCAAAATTACATCGAGGATTATATGATATTCAACGGGGCAGTGCAGTCTTTGCGTGCTGATAGATGAACAAACATGTTGGCGACAGTGGCACTGATGTTGTTAACTTAAAATACACACCGGCCAATTAGTTTCCGATACAAAACTACTCTGATCCTGTATTATAATATTAAACTTTCAAATTCCAGTACTGTATATTCAACAGGAAAATCACGTTAAGTTACCTCAGGTATGCAGATGTTAAAAACAAATCATATAATATTCAAAGACAATACAACAAATATCATGTCCATCCATTAACTCAGAACAAGTTGAACCAACTCATATTTCTGAGTTCTGATAGTCCTAATTCAGATTGAGTGGTTCAACTCATTCTGAGTTAAAACCAACCCAATGAAATATACAGTGTAAATACCGAATAAATTTAAATGATTTCGAACTCGCCTCATGATGATTAGAGCATTTTTATACATATGGTGATAATGCAAGGCGTGACTTTTCTCAATCCCCAAGGCAAACCCTTATATATTTCTTTTTTCATAGACGCCTATGCATTAAGTGCAAGCTAGTGTACAACTGCCATACTTTTCAAGTGCACCGTGCTAATTAATTATATTGCTTAAATGCAAAAAAAATTTTCTTAAATATCAGAAATGTTATTTTGAGCGTAGGTGTGCCCGGACTAACTGTTGTCTCTGTTTCATACATATTTGCTTGTCGAGACAACGTGGCCTGCATCCACAGATGTGTATAAGTGCTATCTGAAACCAGTTGAATGACAGGTCTTATGGTGTTCTCTACTACTGTATTGACCCGAATAAGAGGGGAGGACTGATATTTATTTGGCCTCTCCAGAATGCACCCCCCTTGTTATTCGGTTACGGACTGTTATTTATTTTTAACCCGCGCTCCGCCGCCCTTCGTTACTAATATATATCCGGTACTTCAATTATCCGTTGAATTAAACGTTTATTTGTCTTGTGTCAATAGCTTGAGCGATAATACAAGGTTATACTTAGGACTGTACTTTCAAAATTTAAGTACGCTATAAAGTTTCGAACTCAAATTAATTGGTCCTGGGGTCATTTATGCGCAACAATTAGGGTTAATTGACATGTATGGACTCTAATTAGGGTTTAGGGACTCTATCCGCTTACGGACTTTTATTAGGGATACGGACTCCTATTGATTCGGACCCAAAATGGGGACCCCTCCCTTTTGTTACCCCCCTCTCTTTTTCGGGTCAATACAGTACTGAATGATGATGTCAGAAATTAAGCTAGTTTTTCGCCACTGATTTATTCAACATCTGTTCCAATTTTGAGATCCGTAATTGCGCAGGTTTGTCAGTTTGAGAACCTTTCGCTAACTAGTGATCCGCGCTATTGGTATTTGACAATATGGCCCAGCAAAAATTTTCCAGCAACGATATTCATGACACATAAAGCGTTCAGATTTCCAAAAAATTGACATATTTGAGCTTCTCAGAAACTTTAATTTGGTGTTTCTACGGTCTTTAGGCTCCACTTTGAGATCCAAAAAAGTTTCGTTAAAAAGCAGACAAATTAGGATCCATTCGGCGCAGCTTACAACGCTGAGTCTAACAGTGTTAAAATTTTCACCATCAGACAATTGGGTGAAAAAAGTATGGACACGTAGCTTATATCGCGTGCTGCCAATGATTTGGGACGCCGCTAAATCTGCTATGAGACCATAACTCTCCAATCGTCTGATTGTGAAAAGTTTAACATCATTTGACGCAGCGTCACAAGCTGCGTTGAATGACAAATAATATGTCCAACTTTTTGACAAAAAATTCACTTGGGTTCCAAAGGGATCCTGGGGTCCTAACGAGACTCTGAATAGTCCTTGTCATGGTTGACGATGCACTAACCCGCTACAGTCTATAAATATTTAACTAAACACATTAATCGTGGTCATTTTATACTACACATGCGCATGTAAAACGAATCCAGAACCTTTTCACGTGTTGAGGGGCGTAAAATATTTTGTAACAAACATCGTGAGCGAAGCGAGCGACAAGCTATACACAATATTTGTGGCATGAATGTAAAAATTCTTAAAGCATAGACATTTAGTAGGATTGCATTTTAAACATCGTTCCGGTTGTCAAACCTCAAAAAACGGGCCAATGTATTGATCAGAGCCGTAGTACAAGAATATTCGGGGTTTTTCGATTATCCTCACAGCCGGCGTTTACCAAAATTGGTCGTACTTTAAGAGTTTCGGCATATTTAGTTTTCTTTTGACTATCTTTTATCATTCCACGCCCAAATTTGAATTATTCAAAAACACTGATTTCTGCTACGTCTCACATCTGATTTTATGACAGTATTCGAATCGGCACAATTTTATTGAGGAACTTGGGTTTTATTTGTTGTTTACAATCATGTGTTCGCTTTGTATTACGTTTGGCTGACTGCGATCGCTTGATAAACGGTACCATCGTCATTGATCATCCAGTAATAATTTGATGTTTCAATTCGCATATTATCTGAAACGGAAAAGTTTCATTATCTTTTAGTTTTGTAAGTTTCATATCGACAGTCCCATGTATTCCAAACCGTTCCGGTTATCTCTTGTAATCCATCACGTTTTGGTTAACGAAGCCACTTCAAACAGATAGCACTGAGTACTTCAACAAACATGGTTTCATTCAATTCAGCGTCCGACGAAAACGCTACTGTTGTATTGTCTTAAATTGTAAATTTTGGGCCAAACATCAGAGACCTAACGTTTTTCTGCGAGACTGCAATAGAGTGAGCTTTAGCTTTGGACTGATTTTTTTGCTTAAGCTTAGGCTTGTAAGCTCATTTTTACGCTTAGGCTATACACTTAAAATAATATTTGTGATATTTAAGAAATAATTTTCTTACATTAAAGAAATATGATTCGCAAGGAGCACTTGAAAAGTGTATATTTCTGCTGTAACGAGAATGATTTCAAAAAAGTTTTGAAATGAAGTCTGAAAATAAACGTTTTCCTGCTTATATTTAGAAAAATTGTCTTAAATATCACAAAAACTTTTCTAAATTTGCCACAGTAAATACTTTGGAATGAATTCAGAAATACTTTTTTTGTGTGTAGCTTAGGATTTAGGCTTAGAAATATGCTTATAGCGCTGTTATGGTCTTGTTCTATGAATTTAGCAAAACTTCGAACAGAATACCGGTTTTGCGGGGTTTTAAAGCATTGTCTAAACTGAATTATAGTAATCACAATATATATATAATAAATCATTTGAATTATATAAAAAGAGCTAAAAAGTTTACGGTATCAGCTAGTACTATTCTCCAATTTTTTCGACTGCAAACCGCTAAACTTTTGTGTACTTTTGTCGTTCCATAATTCATTTGTGGCCACAACTTTCAAAAATAGCCTACTTTAAATTTAGGAATTATAATAAATTAATACAAGAGTTAGTCGTTATTTTTGTACCGGTATCGGTTTCAAAATTGTTTATTTTGTTGTTGTTGTTGTTGTTGACTCATTTTCATTCATTCGTTGTCCGGACAACCTGTAAACCTTAGTTAGAATTCGCTCAGGTTTTTTGTGATTGAAAATCACGAAACTTTATTGTAAGCCGAAATTAATAAATTGACTACTTTGGCCAATATGCGTATAACGTGCATCAATAATAGTTGGAAGCAGTGACGAGTTCAGGATGTGCTCAAAATGCATCTAAAACTACAGTTCCGTTCTAACGATGGGGATATAAATAGGTTTTGACTCTTTTGGTTTCGTCCAGTACCGTCCGGCTTCGTACGGCGTCGTCTGGGAACCGATATTTGGTTTCTCGACACTTCCCGGTGTGAGAGAATATTTCCAAATATCTATTCAAGTGCTCGCAGCTGGTAGGATTGCGGCGTTATTAACATCATTAAATTTTTAAAGTTCAGAAACCGGGCCAATGTAAACATCAGGGGCGGATCGTTTTCGTGTGGGATTCGCAATAGAGTAAGCTTAAGTTTTAGACTAATTTTTTTGCTTAGACTTAGGTTCACGTATAAGCTCATTCTTACGCCTACGCTTATGCTTATAGGTTAGGCTTAGGAATGCAGTTGTTATACTGTCATTTTGTTTTTATATACAGTTCTTGACCAATGTTGAGCTTCATCTATTCTTAGTCATATTTTAACGGTTCGTAGGACAAATTTGAATGATTTGCGGAATTTTCGGCGAGTTTAATAATAGCGTAAGAAACCGGATCTTTTTTGTTTCAACTACGTCGTGTTTTTAGGGTTGTTTGGTTTGCTTATGGATCCATAGTTGTACTATCACGTAAAAAATATATTTCGACAAGCCTTGCCCGGTATACAGCGGTTATTATCATGAATTATGGCTCGGGAAATGACATATAGGATCATGTTAATTATATAAACCTGCCTGCATCAAGTCATGGGGGCTGGGCGACTTAGAGTTTGAGAAGCTTAAATGTGCATAGGTCGGCGATAAATTCGGAAGTCAGAATAGACTTTTAATACACATACATAGTGTAATTCATCAGCTGATGCGAAATACACAACCGAACCTTGGTTCTTGGTGACTTTGTACACATATGCATCTCTTAAATAAATAATTACATAAGGCATACTGACACACAAATAATACATTAATGCACTTTATGGTGCCGCCAATAAAAGGGGCTAGGCAATAAACGTGCAAGGTCTCTATTTTGAGTCTGATTCAATAGGAGTCTATTTCGTTAATTGAACGTCCGTAAATCGATCATTCATCTTTTCTCTTATTCGGGTCACTACAGTACGTAAACTGGTGCCATTGTTTCGAAGCGAAAACGCTTGCTAAAGGTCATGATCTACAAACTTGGTGGTTAGCCATAATTTCATTTCGGGATATGTTTCAGCTTCTGTTTCATTTTGCCTCGTATAATCCATTTCATACGAAACCGGGCCCGTAGCTAAGAAGGGGAGGGGGCAAGGGCGATCAGACCCCTGAAAAAATTGCGGCTCCTCCTAGAAAATTTTTAACCTTGTTTGTAAGTTATTGAAAACCCTTGAATGTCCATCCTGAAAAACTTTTACCCCCCTAGAAAGGTGAGCTGGCTCCGGGCCTGTGCGAGGCGAAATATTTTGATTCCTTTAGGATCGAGTGAGTTGTTCTAAAACGTGTTAAAATGCTATTTTTCTGTCACCAGAAATTCGTGGCATCATATATGTCGCTTATTTCGCTCCACAGGATATGCTACCGGTTGGAATATCCTGACAACAAAGTAGCCTGCCGCCGTATATTCTAGAACCTGCGCCAAAAACAATAATCAATAGTTTGTATTTAGCATACATTACAATACATTACATTATGTTTATATGAATATATAGGGTACTTTATTAGGTTGCCACGGGTAACCAGAAGTGGAACCTGAAAAACAGATCTACAGCCCTGGTTCTATTGTGTGTAGCTTTAGGAATAATTCTTATTGTTCAGTTGTTTTTGACATAAAATTATCGTTCTCATAGCAGACTCATCTCACAGGATACGGAGTATATTAACGTCACAGCGGGTGATGATTAGTTTACCATTTACCTTTGGGCATTTTCACTCGTGTTCCGAGTAGGTTGAAGGTTTAAGCGTAAGCATAAGTCTGAGGCGGAGGTACGGAATGTGGACCCCCCAAGGAATTTAATGAAAATAGTTCATTTTATAGATTTCGATGCGCTGAGTTCAGGTCGTCGAGATCTATAGGATGGACCACCTTTTAACAAAATCCTAAGAGGGGTCCAGATTCCGTACCTCCTCCTAAGTGTCAGCATTAAAGTCTGAAACTTAACCTTAATTGTAAGTGCTAATTTAAGCCTTCAGTCGAAGCCTAAGCTTACCTGTATAGTATTAAAGATGGCATGTGTTAATTTGAGAGGCGGGCCGTGTTTCGTATTAACTCTAATGGAGAATTCTTAATCTTAGACTAATTAGTTTGCTTAAAATTAGGCATAGGCTTTTATTGCTTTTATACGCTTATTCTTACGCTCAATGTTAGGATTATGCTAAAATGCTTAGACTATAGCAACATTACTTATACTACTGTTATCTCACCCTCAAAGTAACATTGGACTTACCAATGATAGATGATGGTTGTGCAGGGGCGTAGCTGGAATTTCATTTCGGTAGGGTATAACTTTGTGTAAACTTTGTTTTTCGAATGAGCTTAGCGAACGATAACAAATTGTTTTACCTTCACAAATCATACTGCTATTCTATAGCAGTTACAAATGCTTTCTGTGTACTTTGTTTTGTGAACGTCCCTGGTTTACGTGCAGCACAAGAACCACAAATTTCTGACCGGAGCGGACTGACAAGCAATTTTTACGGTATGCTATATATGTGTCAATTTTCTGAGAGAGAAAAGTGTAACGCAGAAATGTCATAATTTTATCACAAAAACATTTTCTGCCAGAGAGGAGTTGCGTACGCCCCCCCCCCCTCTGGATCTGCTAGTAGTTATGTGACAATATTTAGACACCGAAGCATTAAACTAATTACCCCCGAACTGATTGGGGCATAGTGTACCACGGTTCAGTTAGTTTTTGGTTACAGTTCAGTTGGAAAATGTAAGCTAAAAACTGTACTGTTATTGTTAGCAACAAAACACATCAGTTTAGGTATTGCATTCTCTGAATAATAGCAGTGCTGCCTAGCACCAGCTATGCCTCTAACCTTTACGATCCAAATTGCAATCTATTACCGTATTCTCAAATGTGTATAGCATCTATATCGCCAGCTGATAATTGGTCGTGGTGAACTGGTAAGGGTGGCGTTGTAATTTTTGACCATTCTAATGCATTCCGGTGCTATGCAGTACCGAAATGTTCGCCCGTGAATTCCTGCATGGTATCGCATAGCAATTTGAAGCACAAATTGTTAAGGTCCTTTTACCGAACGTACGACACAGTCTGGGGCCGATGTAAAAATTAGGTGCGGAACGTTTCTTTGCGGGACCGCAATAGAGTAAGCTTAAACTTTAGACTAATTTTTTTGCTTTAGACTTACGCTTAGGCTTACGTTTAGGTTTAAGCTCATTATTACGGCTAGGCGTTGAATTAGGTTTTAGGCTTAGGCTTAGGAATAAGTTTATACTAAAGTATTTCGCCTTCTAAGTCAAGCTTTTTAAGTACCGTATACCTTGTCGCTTTGGATATATAATATAAACTGAATGAAAAATGTTATTTGAAAGATGGACCAATGTGAAGAACAGAGGCGGATAGCGGTAAATTCAAAACTAAATACTTATTCAATTTCCATATACGGTTTTTAAAATAACTCAATTTACCACACGGGCAACTTTGAGTTTCCTAATTTCCAACTACTATGATATTTAAAAACCGTAGTTGGAAATTGGCGTTTTCAAATTTCCACACAGCGGGCACAAGATGAAGTGGATGACGCATAAAACCATATTCCTAAGCTTAAGCCTAAGCCTAAGCCTAAACCTAAGGGTAATATTGAGCATATTCCGAAGCCTAAGCCTAAGCCTAAGCCGAGCCGGACAAAATAGTCTAAAGCTTAAAGCTTACCCTGTTCTAGTCCAACAGAAAAACTCCACCCCTGATCTTCACATGGGCCGAAAAATGCAAGAGTTCACTTGATTGAAACTTGTGATTGAGGCTACAGCCATTTTAGAATACGGCTCCTATTCTATTCAATAATGTGTGCCCTGTGCCAATTTTGGGCCTCACCAATAATTAGGCGGATTGGTTACGGTGCCCGAATAGTTCGCAAACAATAACATTGGTAGAAAATTTGCAATTGAGAAAATTGAAAACAAGCTGCTTGCTTAGTAACAGTATCCAATCAAATTTCGTGTAGTTTATTTTTGCATTAAAATACTCAAAGCATGCACATCTGTAAAATATTAATATGCCTGCATTTGCTTTTTTACTTATCAATTTATTTTTTAATTTTTTATCCTGCAGCAAAATTGACATAATCCTCTATTTTTGCTTACAGTATTTTTGAATGGAAAAATAATGTTTTCATTCGTAACTTTTGCTTATTTTTCAACAGGGAGCGTGTGGAACGTGGATGGCTACACATGCTATATATGCCGTGGCCTAAGTCGTAATTCAGTCCAATTACGAATTGGGCTAGCCGAATGCGGAATCATATTTCTATAAAGCTGTGCGTTTTCTTTTGGTTACTTGATAGTCGTAATTCTTCTTGATTCCACTTTGCCCAGTAAAACAAACCGTTTAGTAACCAACAGGTGGCGATTACCTAGCCAACCAGAATGGAAAATTCGGAATCAGCCAATCGAATTTGAGTATGGCATTAAAGTAGTAACCAATCACAATGCGTGCACTTGTTGCATAGAACGAATTACACCGTGGCTAGCCCAAATCGTACTTTCGCCCTGGACTAGCCTAATCCGGAATTGGGCGAGCACAATTGAAAATTGGGATAAATTACGACTTGGGCTACGATATATATATACCCTGCGAAATGCCGTGACGAATAAGAAAATTATTTGGTTTTAATTGATGCCCCCCACCAAAATATAAAACAGAGCCAATTGATAAAGATTTTTAGTTTTAAACCTAAACTTACCTATTAGCCTAGTTTTAGTTTTTGTACACTTCTACAACATTTAAAGTTAAGGCTCAGGTTAACACTCTTGCTCAAGGGGCAAAGGCTTAGGTTTAGGCACCTTTTTCTAAACCAAAAGATGCCAAAAGATGAACTTAACTCTAAGACTAAAAATGCAGGGACAAAGGTCACATGATTCAAAATTTTTAAACTTCACCTTTTAGAAAACGTTTGAAACTCCCGGCGCATAAATTGCTATCGAACTCGTAGCCAAACAAAGACCATGATGGTTCTCAAGCCCCCTTAGAAAATTTTCAATCTTGTTTGAAAATCATCAAAAACCCTTGTACGCCGCTCGATAAAAGATTTTTTAGCTCCCCCTGGCAAAGTGAGCAGGCTACGGGCCTGATTGCTGTGCGGGTACGGTTATTTTATACCTATTAAAACTTCAATACCAAAATTAAAATTATTTATAAATATTCCACGAGTGAACTTAAATAACCGCTATAATGTTGAATATTGAGCGAAATGAAATATTTGAAAAAAATCCAAGTTTTATAATATTATACTTGCAGATTAAGCTTTAATAGATTTTGAACCAAACAAAGGTTAAACGAGTATTATTGTTCAATTGAAGCTGTTGAAAATCTTTCGAATATGGGAGTTGATTTGAGTTGTGGAGCGAAAACAACGAAATACCTCGTGTTTATTTTTAATTTTCTTGTTTTTGTAAGTTGTTTTTATTGTTTACATTAATAAATAGTAATAGCAAAGTGTATGTATAACCTAAGACTGTGACACATTGCCACTCTTAATTATATAAAGCATGAAGCATCACAAGGTTTGATATTTACTGTACCCCACCGTGATTGAAGGCAACAGTAAAACTATTCATTTCAACTATAAATCCCCGATAATTCTACATGGGCGTGCAATTTATGAATTACTCGTGTTCATCCTGTTTGTGAACGTTAAGTATAGCCGACACCCCCCCGAAATTGAGCAGATTGCGTATCCCGAGTTCGAGACCGCGTGATGCCTCATGCTGGAAACTTACAGAGTAGTGCAGTGTCACACTCTACAGTTATACACTGTTGACCATAATAGTCATTGTGCTAAAATTCTCTTTCAGCACCTAAAACCCTTTCTCGCATGAATATTATCAGTTTTTTAACAGAAAAGTCTAGTGTTTCAGTTAAAGACCATCATTCGCCATAACTTTAGCATGTCGGGTTGCAATTTTCACATATTTTTCGGGCGGTTTGAGCGTCTTTTGTTGTCCATTGGTTACGGATCGGCTAAATTTTTAATACTTTTGTATTTCAGATAGCAGGTGTTGCCATACTTGGTGGAAGCGTTGCGGCGTACGTTCTTGATCCTGTCAAAGAACATTTTATGAATAATGCTGAAGTGAAGGTATATCCTCTTGTACACTTTTTCTTACTCATGCTTCGGCTCATGCTTTGCCTAGACCTAAGACTAAGCTTAACCAATATATAGACCTCCAAATTAATTGTCGGGAAAACTGTATGAGAGCCGCGTGCGCGCTCGAGTGCGTTGGTATAATTTCATTTTAGGATAAATATAACTACCTAGAAAAATATAAAATCATGAAGCGAGAAAATTATTGTACAAATTTCAGTCTGAAACGGAAGTTTTCCGTGATTTTCAAAAGATGTGGTTGAAATTGTTTATATCATATAAAAGTTTTTTATAAACAATTTCAACAGCATAAAAATTAGCTGGAACGATATCCTAATTTCGCATCGGTTGCGTTTACAGCTTTAATAGATAGATTTTTGAATTTGTAGGAAATTGTGAAAGATGACGAAAATAACATTCGTGCGTTGTTGATTATCGGAATGGTCGTTGGATCGTTGCTAATGGTCATTGGATTTTTGGGATGTTGTGGAGCGATGATGGAAAGTCAGTGTATGCTTGGAACAGTAAGTTTTAAATACATTTTTACGGACAAGAATTAAGGAAATTCATGCCCCCAGATAAAAGTCACACTTTTTAGCCCCCCCCCCACATAACTGAAATGTGGGAAGAGACCTTTTCAGTTGATTTTCTATTGTCAATATAATACAAAGAACGTTCTGAAATAGAACAAGTAGGACACTCTTTTAATGGTTCCATGCTGGGGGAATCGGCTTCCAATTTCAAAGATTCTAAGTATGATGGGGGCTACAACCCCTCAAGCTCCCGCGCTATGCGGTTGTCGTACTACTACCACACCTTGGTTTTATCAAAGAAAAATAGAACGACTTAACGTGGACGCTGTACGTTTTTTGAAAATTTTCTTGCCGTTAGACACCGTACATGAATTGTCGCATTCCGGCGCGCGTTGCAATTTTTAAGCAAAACTTTTTGACATTCGTCACCGTCTGGCGTAGCATGACCCATACACTCAACATCAAACTTCAATTTTTGCCCTGAAACGCATTCAGACAATCTAATCAATTACAATACCCGGGACTCGAGATCGAGTTTTAGGAGTTTCAAAACAGGAGCAAATTAATAGGTTACCCTCAAACGAGAAACCCCAACGGTTTTGGTTTTGCACCGTTCCACTAGAGAGTCACCATCTTGCTTTCGAGGAAACGAGAATTTCGCGAAAGCCAGAGTGTATAGTGTGATGCAAACGAAGCGAACGAGAAGCTAACACATTTTTGCATTTTTTAATTTCAATACGAAACATTTCTAGTGGACGGTTAGCGGTGTCAGTAGCACCCCTTTTATTTTTCTAGCGGTGTGGACGGGCACCCCAGACACTTCCTGTGCGTCTTTGAAGTTACGTGATAGTTTGGGTGCGGTGTACGCTAATTATTGTGGAAGATGCACTGTTTGTTTCAGTTTGTCGCAATTATGATTGTTTTGCTTCTTGTTCAAATTGTAATCGCGATAATGGTATTGGTCAACAAGGATAAAGTAAGAATTGTGGCCAATGCACACAACAGGGCCGTAACAGTAGTATAAGTGTATTTTTAAGCCTAAGCTTAAGCCTAATCCATAGCGTACGACTGAACATCTACCTAAGTCGCAGCCTAAGTCTAAGCAAAAAATTAGTCTAAAGCTTAAGCTTACTCTATTGCAGGCCCACAGAAAAACGTTCCGTTTCTGATCTTGACATGGACCACAAAAAGGCTCACAATGCGTTAAACGGTTAAAGATTTTTATGATTTTGCTGTAAAGGTCGGCCACGCGCCAATGACGCGAAAATTTTGCCATGTTCTAATACGCAATTGTCAGTTTGCAAACATTCTGCAACTGCATTCAGGAAAATTTGTTGAGTGTGATTAATAGAAAAATATTAGCATGGGCTCGCTGATCATTTTAACAAAACGTACTTAGAATCTCCCCATGCAAACAAGTTATGTTTCTAATAAACGAACGTGCAAGAAATGCGAGCGTAGCGAGCAAAATTTGCCAACTATTTTGCTGGTAAAATTTAAGGAAAAACAGCAGTGATTGGTTCGCATCAAACACAGTTTGTTTTCGCTGAGAAGCTACTGTGCAATGATGTTGGTCAAAAAGAACTCTTTTTGAGGGGAAATATACTTTTTGTCGAAAAATATACTTTTTGTGGGAAAATATACTTTTTGTGGGAAAATATACTTTTTGTGGAAAAATATACTTTTTGTCGAAAAATATACTTTTTGTTGGAAAATATACTTTTTGAGGGAAAATGTACTTTTTGTGGGAAAATATACTTTTTGAGGAAAAATATACTTATTGTGGGAAAATATACTTTTTGTCGGACAATATACTTTTTGTGGGACAATATACTTTTTGTGAAAATATATACTTTTTGAGGGAAAATATACTTTGTGAGGGAAAATATACTTTTTGTGAGAAAATATACTTTTTGTGGGAAAAGTATACTTTTGAATTGGTAAATGCCTCAGATATTGCGCAACCACATCACCGTGCTACACACGATTGAGCATACCAGCTTAGACTTAAATTTTTAAAAAAATTTAAATTTTAGCTTCAAGATCGAATTCGTGAGGCCTTGGTAAAAGCTCGTGATGACACAAACGTCAAGTGTGACACGTTTTGGAAACCGCTACAGACCAGCGTAAGTCAATTTAGACCAAGTTGGCAACTCTATGACTTTAAAAAAATGTCCAGAGAAAGCTTCAAATCGCATGACGTCATTTTAATGCTATAAATACGAAAAAATTAAGCTTAAAACTCACAGGTGAACGCCAGTAGTCAAGCATATGCCAGGGCTTAAATGGCTCAGTCGCGTTTTAGAAAAATTGTTGGTTCCTCTAGAAATGTTTTAGCACCGCTTGTAAGTCACACGCAATCTTTGCATGCTCATCTTATGTTTTGGACCTCTCGCATGTTGAGTTGCCTAAGGCTTTATTGTCATACACTATAACAAGCAAAACAGTTAATTCAAAGCATAATTCGTTGAGATACAACACAAAACCCTGCGTGGGTCTTCTATTGGAACATGTGGAACAATGGAACTAATGGCTATTTGAACGTTTTTTGCCATAATTAACTACGTATGCATGTATATTGATCATGAATGAATTGCAGCTGCAAGTATTGTTACAATGCTTTAGGACTAAAATTTTAAGTGAAATATAGATGAGCAAGTTTATAAGTGCATTTCATAAATAAAACTAGTCGTCTCCGGCTTTGTGCAATGCGCAAAAGTTAGCGAACGTACAACATTCTGCGTTCAAAGTTACCCAAAATACGATGTGGGGTATTCCAGCTTTAATTATACGAATATAACCAAATAGAAGTTGAGGTGGGTGGTCAAAGACGCATGTGTTATGGGGTTTCATGTTGATTATTTAATTTTTTATTCTTTGTGAATAAATAATGATAATTGTTTCGTTTATTGCTTTTAGCTGGAATGCTGTGGTGTTAGTGGTACACCAGTTGTTCGCTGCAGTACACAAGCACCATGTGCAGCACAAGTCGCTCAGGTAGGGTATTTAGAGAGTACTGGCAATAAACATAAACACAAAGCGTTAACTTCAGAAAAGAAACAAACTGATAAAATAAAAATTAAAAGTATATGAAACATATATAAAAAGAACAAAAAATTTATTCTTAATCAAGTGTATACTGAAGTCAAAATAGCTTCACAATTCGACTAGAATGCTTAAACTTCGATAAAACTTCTTTTCCAACAACTTTTGTTTGTTGGTCGCAAATCTGACAGCCCAAAGTACCATTACTGTAATATTGTCGTATATTTGGCGTATTTTTTCGTAAACTAATCTTCTATTCAGGCGAATACTAATTGTCCTAGACCAATCTGCTATTTTCTGTAATAAATATTTGGCGTAGGCTAGACTGATAATGAACTTATAGGACCAAGCAGATTTAATCATTTGCTCAATCGCGATATTGTTAACCAATCAACGTGGATTACATTTCTGTTGTTTTCCGACATGTCACAACCGCTACTTGGTCTAGGCTAAACTGCTATTTGCTTCTGTATAGCAAATTTGCCTAGGCCAGTTGGTAATTGGTCCGAACAACACAATGGCCTGCGAAATATATCTTACAAATTAGCTCAATTATTTGTTTTCAGGGGTGTAGCAAAGCGGTATACGGTAAAGTCAAGGAACACGCAGTAGTTGCAGGCGCTGTGATTCTTGTATTTATGTTTCTTGAGGTAAAGTTTTGAACAGTTTAGATTTTTTCATTTTTACTAGCAAAACTAAACTCTAAAAATTAAATTCACTGCTTGTAACCAATGGGCTGGTTAAAGCGTAAGCCTAAGGCTAACAATGACATCTGAAGATTTAAGAAATTTTAGACGGGAGGTGCGCTGAAACGTTTGGCAATCAACAGAAAAGTCGTTACCCTTCAGCGTCCTACATTTGTAGGTTCCAATGTTACCTTCCAATAGCTTGTCTGTCGGCGTACTTGGCTTTGAACTTAAGTTACCGTGAACTTGTTCGTTGCCTAAGTTTTATTCAATACTACCTACATTTTACAATGTTTTCAAATCTTTTCTATAAAAATATTCGCCTAAACTCTTGTAATTCTTCGAAATGCTCAAATAAAACTTAATAAAAGTAAAGAATACGTTTTCCAGTTTAATGTAAAAGTTCCAATCAATCTACAGAAGAATTTTTAACCTGCCCTACAGTTTTCACTGTACAACTAAAACAATGTGTGCTCGAACAGTATGATTTCTTTTAGCACAATCTTATCAGAAGTCTAATAAATTAGGTATATATTTCAACAATTATATCCCGTAAACCTGTTTATTTTAATTTCAGATCGCCGCTGTGATATTCGGGCTGTGGTTATGTTGCGCCATACGGAAAGGCGAATACGCGTAAAATCAGCCAATTTGACTGTATCAAATCGCAAATATATCGGAGTTGCGAAGACGTGACATAAGTTTGATTTTAACTTTAATGTGGAAAAACAGTTTTTAAATTTTCCAAATTTGCCAGCTTCACTCGCGGTCTCTGCAATCCGTTCGCGATCTATTGATATGTTTTAAGTATTCAGGTATCTGCAACAAATGGGGCATATTAATATTTCAGTGGATATCAGTATACAGTTAGTCTTAGGCGTATGCTTAGTACCCGTGTTCTATCAGTTTATAGTTAGTCTTAGGTTTATGCTTAGTACCCGTATTCTATCAGTTTATAGTTAGTGTTAGGTTTATGCGTAGTACCCGGATTCTATCAGTTTATATTTAGTCTTAGCCTTATGCTTAGTACCCGTATTCTCAAAGGGGTCTCGCACGTATGACCAGTTCGTAAAACGATTTTGTAGCTTTCAAATCAACGAATGGAGAGCTTCGAAAATTAGGAAATTTTTCAGTTTTGATTTGTTCAATTTTTTGTGCAACTTTTAAGACCTGCAACTGCAAAAGTTCGTTAGTTTGAAAGCCTGTCATTTTTACTGATGATAGTTGCTGTTCGCAGTGTAGAATAAGGGCCCAGATGTCAGTTCTTTAGATAGTTATAAACTGAAAAGTGATATATTCTTGTTTATTGTACTAGAATGTTCTCCCATCCTTCGCCGTACTTGTACTACTGTTTCATAAAGACAGCACTGCCAAAGAATAAACCCGCTCAAATTAATAAAGTTTAAAAGCCGAAATTAAATATAATCTTTAACAATATCCGAATCTAGATTTTCACTATTTTGAGAAGATTTACTATTATTGGCTCACGCCATCGTGGTATCCCTTGATGCAGGTGCCTGTTACTTGAAATTGTCAAAAACTTGGCAATTTTTTTACTTTCCCCTACAGCGCAATCCCACATAAAAAGTTTTCTTTCAATGGAGCCTCAAGGGGGCTGTAGCCCCCTGAACCTTCTACAAGTTCAAGGGACTCTAGGCGTGATGGGAAGCTGTCGTCCTGCGAAGCCTCCGCACTAAACAACATTTTGAGCTTACATTTTAAATAAAATAGCGATGATACTGTGTTTTTTGCGGTCTAGTATGAGAACAGCTTTGTGCGGGAGTTTCTCAGCAGCAGCCTCTATCCTGCTTAAGGTTCTTTGAACTTGGGGGGTTCCGGAGCGATGGCAGCCATCGCGATTGAAAAGTGCCCGTAACGCACTAATCTATATTGAGACGTTCTATTACAGAACGTATCAGAACGTTGTTATGATTGTAACTGTGATCACTGTTACTTGTAAACAACTGAAAAGTTTTCGCCACAACATTTCAGTTGTTCATGGGGGGAAGTAAAAAAGAGTCCCAAAAATATGATGTTTTCGTGTGTTTCTACTGTTTGTTTTATGCATGTAACTCTTTCGCCTATCAAATTGTGTCGAAATATACACTGCAAATAATGGTGAGTCAAATTGACTCTCTCGACTCTCTCTGAAAAAGGCTTTTCGTGACTACACAAACTGAGTTAAAATTCACTCTGCCTGAGTCGAATTCAACTCAATTTGACTCCGGCGGAGTTGAATTTTAACTCAGTTTGTGTAGTCAGGAAAATCCTATTTCGGTGTGTAGTCAGGAAAAGTCTATTTTGGAGAGAGTCAATTTGACTCACCATTTTTTGCAGTGTAGGGAGTAGTGCCTTGGAGATGTAAACTTGCGTTTTACCCGTTCTCACATAGAGTAGTCTATGAGCAACTTAGTATAAAATGTGTAAACGATAAATTAGTCAAAATGCATTGTGTTGAACAATTACTACGCGTATAGGAAGTTTAAACTCTCCGCTGCGCCCAAGCGTTAAGCTTCTATGGCTGAGTTAAATGGTAAATTTCCAACCCAAGGACTCTATTTACTGACTTAAGCGTATGTCTTTGTCGCCTGCCAATGTTATTTATCGGGGCGTAAACCGTATTAAAAGCATTTTCATACGAATAAGCCGAAACCTAATCCTTGGTGTAAGGATAAGCCTATAACTAAGCCTAAGTAAATCAATTAATCAACAGCTTAAGCTGACTATATGACAGTCTCGCGAAAAATATTTATACCGCAAAGTAAGATTACTCAGAATGAGTCAATCACTCATCTAAATCTAGACATACGAAACTCAGAAATATGAGCTACTTCACCATTCTGAGTTATCATTTAACTCAGCAACTGAAGCAATTCAACTAAGAGCAAAGCCAACTTAACTCAAGTACATTTAATGATTACTGCTATTAACTCAAACTCGCTAGCTGAGTTCATTATTCAACTCATTTGCAATTTACAGTGATATATTTTACACATTAATGAGAACTAAATATTGTGTTACTTATAACCTTAGTTGCTAACTTTAGATTTTAATTTCTCTTCATCTTAACATAATAAAGTTTTATATCTTGGGCGTATGTAAAAATCGAAGCCGACTCGCAACGCAAAGAGAAGCAGCAGACACCAGCACGCAGGAAGCACAAGCAAGAGAAAGCAAAACACGAATCTAACAACCAATCGCACAAGGCAATCATCACAAAGCGAAGAACCCAAAAACAACGAGCACAGACATCCACCCAAAAGTCACCGCACATAACGATGCTGAGCCTAAGCTTAAGTCTAGAGCCTCACTATAAGCCTAAGTCTAAACCTAAGGCTATAAGTATGTGATAATAAAACACTGCGGATGGAACTTTTACCTTCTATTAAAATTAACACTGCTTGTGGAACGAAACATATACCCATGACACAGTATTCAACAATTATTAGGCGTATACGCAGTAAAAAAATTTCCACAAAACAAAGGGACAGTGTGGCATATACGGTTGAATTGCTATTGGGAGACAACTTTAGAGGTCTTGCCTGTGGTAAATTAAGCCCAAACTCGCTAAAAGATCGGTTACACGGCTCATTTATGAGTATAATTTTTTTAAGAAAAGTGAGTTCAAAAATGACAGACAATCCTTAAATTTTAGACCACCTGCAACAAAATAAGTAGAGTAGTCTGAGCCTACGCGTCCTAGCTTTCATTGCGCGAAACAAAACAGGACGCAAATATATACTGAAAAGTTTTGAAAAGTAACAAAGTAAAACACAATATGTCAACAAATACACCAACAATAATACAAAGACACCCAATCCAAAACGACATTACAAGATATGGTCAATGTATAGAAACTTACCGTAACAGTATTATAAGCATATTCCTAAACCTATAAGCTTAAAGGTAAGCTTACACCTAAAGCGTAAGCCTGAACAAAAAAGTAGTCTACAGCATAAGCTTACTCTATTGCAGTTACGCAGAAAAACGTCCCGGCTTCGATTTTTACATATGCCCAAGATATAAAACTTTATTATGTTAAAGTATGAAGATAAATTAGAATCTACGGTTAGCAACTAAGGTTATAAGTAACACAATATTTAGTTCTCATTAATGTGTAAAATATATCACTGTAAATTGCAATGAGTTGAATAATCAACTCAGCTAGCGAGTTTGAGTTAATAGCAGTAATCATTAACTCACTCTGAGTTGAGTTGGCTTTTGCTCTTAGTTGAATTGCTTCAGTCTGAGTTAATGATTTAACTCAGAATGAGTTGAAGTAGCTCATATTTCTGAGTTTTGATAGTCTTGATTTAGACTGAGTGATTCAACTCATTCTGAGTAATCTTACTTTGAGGTACAAATCATTTTTTCGCGAGACTGTCATATAGTCAGCTTAAGCTGTTGACTAATTTATTTACTTAGGCTTAGTTATAGGCTTATCCTTACACCAAGGATTAGGTTTCGGCTTATTCGTATGAAAATGCTTTTAATACGGTTACGCCCCGATAAATAACATTGGCAGGCGACAAAGACATACGCTTAAGTCAGTAAGAGTCCTGGGTTGGAAATTTACCATTTAACTCAGCCATAGAAGCTTAACGCTTGGGCGCAGCGGAGAGTTTAAACTTCCTATACGCGTAGTAATTGTTCAACACAATGCATTTTGACTAATTTATCGTTTACACATTTTATACTAAGTTGCTCATAGACTACTCTATGTGAGAACGGGTAAAACGCAAGTTTACATCTCCAAGGCACTACTCCCTACACTGCAAAAAATGGTGAGTCAAATTGACTCTCTCCAAAATAGACTTTTCCTGACTACACACCGAAATAGGATTTTCCTGACTACACAAACTGAGTTAAAATTCAACTCCGCCAGAGTCAAATTGAGTTGAATTCGACTCAGGCAGAGTCGAATTTTAACTCAGTTTGTGTAGTCACGAAAAGCCTATTTCAGAGAGAGTCGAGAGAGTCAATTTGACTCACCATTTTTTGCAGTGTATATTTCGACACAATTTGATAGGCGAAAGAGTTACATGCATAAAACAAACAGTAGAAACACACGAAAACATCATATTTTTGGGACTCTTTTTACTTCCCCCATGAACAACTGAAATGTTGTGGCGAAAACTTTTCAGTTGTTTACAAGTAACAGTGATCACAGTTACAATCATAACAACGTTCTGATACGTTCTGTAATAGAACGTCTCAATATAGATTAGTGCGTTACGGGCACTTTTCAATCACGATGGCTGCCATCGCTCCGGAACCCCCCAAGTTCAAAGAACCTTAAGCAGGATAGAGGCTGCTGCTGAGAAACTCCCGCACAAAGCTGTTCTCATACTAGACCGCAAAAAACACAGTATCATCGCTATTTTATTTAAAATGTAAGCTCAAAATGTTGTTTAGTGCGGAGGCTTCGCAGGACGACAGCTTCCCATCACGCCTAGAGTCCCTTGAACTTGTAGAAGGTTCAGGGGGCTACAGCCCCCTTGAGGCTCCATTGAAAGAAAACTTTTTATGTGGGATTGCGCTGTAGGGGAAGTAAAAAAATTGCCAAGTTTTTGACAATTTCAAGTAACAGGCACCTGCATCAAGGGATACCACGATGGCGTGAGCCAATAATAGTAAATCTTCTCAAAATAGTGAAAATCTAGATTCAGATATTGTTAAAGATTATATTTAATTTCGGCTTTTAAACTTTATTAATTTGAGCGGGTTTATTCTTTGGCAGTGCTGTCTTTATGAAACAGTAGTACAAGTACGGCGAAGGATGGGAGAACATTCTAGTACAATAAACAAGAATATATCACTTTTCAGTTTATAACTATCTAAAGAACTGACATCTGGGCCCTTATTCTACACTGCGAACAGCAACTATCATCAGTAAAAATGACAGGCTTTCAAACTAACGAACTTTTGCAGTTGCAGATCTCAAAAGTTGCACAAAAATTGAACAAATCAAAACTGAAAAATTTCCTAATTTTCGAAGCTCTCCATTCGTTGATTTGAAAGCTACAAAATCGTTTTACGAACTGGTCATACGTGCGAGACCCCTTTGAGAATACGGGTACTAAGCATAAGGCTAAGACTAAATATAAACTGATAGAATCCGGGTACTACGCATAAACCTAACACTAACTATAAACTGATAGAATACGGGTACTAAGCATAAACCTAAGACTAACTATAAACTGATAGAACACGGGTACTAAGCATACGCCTAAGACTAACTGTATACTGATATCCACTGAAATATTAATATGCCCCATTTGTTGCAGATACCTGAATACTTAAAACATATCAATAGATCGCGAACGGATTGCAGAGACCGCGAGTGAAGCTGGCAAATTTGGAAAATTTAAAAACTGTTTTTCCACATTAAAGTTAAAATCAAACTTATGTCACGTCTTCGCAACTCCGATATATTTGCGATTTGATACAGTCAAATTGGCTGATTTTACGCGTATTCGCCTTTCCGTATGGCGCAACATAACCACAGCCCGAATATCACAGCGGCGATCTGAAATTAAAATAAACAGGTTTACGGGATATAATTGTTGAAATATATACCTAATTTATTAGACTTCTGATAAGATTGTGCTAAAAGAAATCATACTGTTCGAGCACACATTGTTTTAGTTGTACAGTGAAAACTGTAGGGCAGGTTAAAAATTCTTCTGTAGATTGATTGGAACTTTTACATTAAACTGGAAAACGTATTCTTTACTTTTATTAAGTTTTATTTGAGCATTTCGAAGAATTACAAGAGTTTAGGCGAATATTTTTATAGAAAAGATTTGAAAACATTGTAAAACGTAGGTAGTATTGAATAAAACTTAGGCAACGAACAAGTTCACGGTAACTTAAGTTCAAAGCCAAGTACGCCGACAGACAAGCTATTGGAAGGTAACATTGGAACCTACTAATGTAGGACGCTGAAGGGTAACGACTTTTCTGTTGATTGCCAAACGTTTCAGCGCACCTCCCGTCTAAAATTTCTTAAATCCTCAGATGTCATTGTTAGCCTTAGGCTTAGGCTTTAACCAGCCCATTGGTTACAAGCAGTGAATTTAATTTTTAGAGTTTAGTTTTGCTAGTAAAAATGAAAAAATCTAAACTGTTCAAAACTTTACCTCAAGAAACATAAATACAAGAATCACAGCGCCTGCAACTACTGCGTGTTCCTTGACTTTACCGTATACCGCTTTGCTACACCCCTGAAAACAAATAATTGAGCTAATTTGTAAGATATATTTCGCAGGCCATTGTGTTGTTCGGACCAATTACCAACTGGCCTAGGCAAATTTGCTATACAGAAGCAAATAGCAGTTTAGCCTTGACCAAGTAGCGGTTGTGACATGTCGGAAAACAACAGAAATGTAATCCACGTTGATTGGTTAACAATATCGCGATTGAGCAAATGATTAAATCTGCTTGGTCCTATAAGTTCATTATCAGTCTAGCCTACGCCAAATATTTATTACAGAAAATAGCAGATTGGTCTAGGACAATTAGTATTCGCCTGAATAGAAGATTAGTTTACGAAAAAATACGCCAAATATACGACAATATTACAGTAATGGTACTTTGGGCTGTCAGATTTGCGACGAACAAACAAAAGTTGTTGGAAAAGAAGTTTTATCGAAGTTTAAGCATTCTAGTCGAATTGTGAAGCTATTTTGACTTCAGTATACACTTGATTAAGAATAAATTTTTTGTTCTTTTTATATATGTTTCATATACTTTTAATTTTTATTTTATCAGTTTGTTTCTTTTCTGAAGTTAACGCTTTGTGTTTATGTTTATTGCCAGTACTCTCTAAATACCCTACCTGAGCGACTTGTGCTGCACATGGTGCCTGTGTACTGCAGCGAACAACTGGTGTACCACTAACACCACAGCATTCCAGCTAAAAGCAATAAACGAAACAATTATCATTATTTATTCACAAAGAATAAAAAATTAAATAATCAACATGAAACCCCATAACACATGCGTCTTTGACCACCCACCTCAACTTCTATTTGGTTATATTCGTATAATTAAAGCTGGAATACCCCACATCGTATTTTGGGTAACTTTGAACGCAGAATGTTGTACGTTCGCTAACTTTTGCGCATTGCACAAAGCCGGAGACGACTAGTTTTATTTATGAAATGCACTTATAAACTTGCTCATCTATATTTCACTTAAAATTTTAGTCCTAAAGCATTGTAACAATACTTGCAGCTGCAATTCATTCATGATCAATATACATGCATACGTAGTTAATTATGGCAAAAAACGTTCAAATAGCCATTAGTTCCATTGTTCCACATGTTCCAAAATAGAAGACCCATGCAGGGTTTTGTGTTGTATCTCAACGAATTATGTTTTGAATTAACTGTTTTGCTTGTTATAGTGTATGACAATAAAGCCTTAGGCAACTCAACATGCGAGAGGTCCAAAACATAAGATGAGCATGCAAAGATTGCGTGTGACTTACAAGCGGTGCTAAAACATTTCTAGAGGAACCAACAATTTTTCTAAAACGCGACTGAGCCATTTAAGCCCTGGCATATGCTTGACTACTGGCGTTCACCTGTGAGTTTTAAGCTTAATTTTTTCGTATTTATAGCATTAAAATGACGTCATGCGATTTGAAGCTTTCGCTGGACATTTTTTTAAAGTCATAGAGTTGCCAACTTGGTCAAAATTGACTTACGCTGGTCTGTAGCGGTTTCCAAAACGTGTCACATTTGACGTTTGTGTCATCACGAGCTTTTACCAAGGCCTCACGAATTCGATCTTGAAGCTAAAATTTAAATTTTTTTAAAAATTTAAGTCTAAGCTGGTATGCTCAATCGTGTGTAGCACGGTGATGTGGTTGCGCAATATCTGAGGCATTTACCAATTCAAAAGTATACTTTTCCCACAAAAGTACAATTTCTCACAAAAAGTATATTTCCCTCACAAAGTATATTTTCCCTCAAAAAGTATATATTTCACAAAAAGTATATTGTCCCACAAAAAGTATATTGTCCGACAAAAAGTATATTTTCCCACAATAAGTATATTTTTCCTCAAAAAGTATATTTTCCCACAAAAAGTACATTTTCCCTCAAAAAGTATATTTTCCAACAAAAAGTATATTTTTTCAGACAAAAAGTATATTTTTCCACAAAAAGTATATTTTCCCACAAAAAGTATATTTTTCCCACAAAAAGTATATTTTTCGACAAAAAAAGTATATTTCCCCCTCAAAAAGAGTTCTTTTTGACCAACATCATTGCACAGTAGCTTCTCAGCGAAAACAAACTGTGTTTGATGCGAACCAATCACTGCTGTTTTTCCTTAAATTTTACCAGCAAATAGTTGGCAAATTTTGCTCGCTACGCTCGCATTTCTTGCACGTTCGTTTATTAGAAACATAACTTGTTTGCATGGGGAGATTCTAAGTACGTTTTGTTAAAAATGATCAGCGCCCCCATGCTAATATTT